>BHFT01044066.1:0-31770 GCA_004320025.1 Laticauda laticaudata
GACTATACTCCAATAAAGATCATCATGATTCAGTTGTTCATGATCAAACAACTCGACTGCCTCGTCATTACAACATAACTTAAACTTAATAAACATATATCTTTTTAGTTAGACTCATCTGTTTAATTGAGAGCAAGTTCATTACATATTATAGAGAGCTACATATTTTTTCAGCATAAAATACAATAGTTATGAAAAGAGATATTAAACTAATAAAACTGGACTTTTATTAAAAACTATAGATGGTTTAATTTATCCACCTGCACCAGCACTTTTCATACTGAAAAACAAAGAAACTTTCTGTTTCTAATCTAGATGTCATATCTGTATATCTGCCATTCTTCAACGGAAGAAGAAGGGGGAGAAGTTAGTACAAGCCATCCTTTTTGATGTAACCTGAATATATTAAATCTTATATTGAATCTGTATAACTTGCACATGATATACAAATGAAGGATTGGAGTCAGATGTCTAGAAACCTGTCACCTCTTGGAGAGATAGCAAGAGGAGAAGGGACCATAAAAATTCCAGCTCTGGAAGATACTCTCTGGGAAACTCTTCTAAGATATGTTCCCAGAAAAAGGGAGGGGGGAATTAACAGGCTTGTTCTTTGTTTGACTAAATCCACATCTAAATAAGAGGAGGAGTTCTAACTCCCTTTATCTATTACTGTATGCCTAGAAGCATCTGAGATTCTTCTTTGACTAGTACTGGGATTACTTCCTTTCAATAAAAAATTCCTTCTAGCTTTCAGAAGTTCATTCTTTTTTGGTTGAAGGGGAAAAGTCTAGGTATATATCAAAACCAAATATATATATATATGGTATACACCCACACACACACCTACAGGTATGACAATTGTATTGAATCAGCTTGCAAACACAGAACATCAAATCAAACATGGAGGTTAAGAAATATTAAGTCAATTTTTGTGGCTTTATGAAAAGAATATTATTCCAAATATGGTTTATATCAACTAGAAAGGTAAGTTTTCCTTGTAAGAAGAACACTGATTTAGCCTAATTTAATGCTGTCTAGGAAATAATCCTTTTGCTGTGAGCTTCCTAAGTGCCTTAGTTTACTATATATAAAGTTCAAAAGGTAATCAAAATTACAAAATAATTGAAAGACAATAGTTAGTAATGGGAGATATCCATGGAAACTCCCTTTCCTGACTATTTTTTGTTAGAATAAATAAGCATGAATGATACTAGCCAAAACCTAGAGAAATTTACCTGCAAAATAAGTATTAGAAATAGAATTGTGGAAGAATAAAACCACCCACAGAGTGCCTTATTCATGTTAGATGAC
This sequence comes from Laticauda laticaudata, assembly GCA_004320025.1. Classification (NCBI taxonomy): domain Eukaryota; kingdom Metazoa; phylum Chordata; class Lepidosauria; order Squamata; family Elapidae; genus Laticauda; species Laticauda laticaudata. Next base: position 1,312 of record BHFT01044066.1, read on the forward strand.
AAATGGGAAGGTATGTTCCCTACTGAAGCTGCAGCTGTATGGGAAGAAAATAAGGTGGAAAAACATACAAAATACTCTAAGAGATACCAGAGAACCTGAGCCACTGAAGAATAGACTTTTGTTGGTCTTATAGCATCATGAAAAAGGTAATTATTTTTTAGATAGAAATGTATGTCCAGTGTCATTTTGAACCATTGATGTTCCTTTTTTTCTCTTAGATTTGGAGTGTCACTTTTTTTTCTACATGCTATTATTGTGATTCAGGATGATGTCCAGAGATACTGTTTTAGATCAGGGGTGTCAAAGTCAAGGCCCATGGGCTGGATCCAGCCCATGGGATGCTTAGATCGGGCCTGCAGGTCTACCCTGGAAACAACAAAGGACTGGCCTGCGGTGCCCTCTGTCAACAAAAACAGAGCTCAGGAGGGCTTCATGCAGCCTTCCTGAACTCTGTTTTCACAGGTGAAGGGTTGCAGGAAGCCATCGCAACTGAAAATGGAATTCGTGAGTGCCACAGGTCGCACCTCCAACATTTTTGCTGGCAGAGGCTTGCAGGAGGCTGTCACAATAGAGGCTGGGAGCCCATTTTCACCTGCAGAGCACTCGGACTCTCAGAGGAGCCTACAACACAAGTGAAATTTCAGTGTGAATTTCATTGCATATTATTTTCTGGTCTGTGAGTTGGCTCAGAAATGTGAAATAGCAATAGCACTTAGACTTATATACTGCTTCACAGTGCTTTACAGCCCTCTTGCCCCCAGTAATCTGGGTTCTCATTTTACCCATCTCAGAAGGATGGAAGGCTAAGTCAATCTTGAGCCTGATGGGATTCAAACTGCCAAATTGTAGTCAGAAAAAAAAAGAAGTAGCCTGCAGTACTGCACTCTAACCACTGCACCACCATGGCTCATCTGCATTTAAATAAGAACCAAATGAAAGAATGCCAGTTTTTTCTAGTGCCAGCACAGAAAGCAGAAAACTGTTAAGTTCAAGTCCCACCTTAGCCATGAAAGCCAGCTGGGTAATTATTGGCCAGTCAGTTTCTCTCAGCCCAACTGACCTCATAGAGTTATTGTTGTGGGGAAAATAGAAGGAAGAAGGAAGATATGTATGCTGCCCTAAATTATTTGTAAAAATAATAAAAGAGAAAAACAAAGAAACCAAGAAACATGAAAGTAAATAAATAAGTAAGTAAGTAAATAAATATTTTAATTTCAAGTTGCTGCCCAGCATTTATAATTCAATTGCGTCATCTGTTTTACACAGATTACATCAAATATTGGAACAATGGAATTTTCCACTATCGAAAACTTCACATATATTCTGGGAGAGAAAAAAATAGCAGGAAAATATGATACATAAAATTTGAAAATCAATTTTAGTTCTGTGCAGTAAAGATATGTTGGATACATTGGCAGTTGTCCTATACCAAATCAAATCACTGCTCTGTTGTGTCTATAGAGTCTGCCAATTTTGCCTATAAAGTCTGGCAGCAGAACCCCTGGAATTTTGTTTACTTTGCAAGGAGACCACTATAGCATCAAATCTGAGAGCTCCAGGATGTAACATATGATCTATCATTGTTGTAGCTGCTTCCCAATGTAATTTCCTATAACATGGAAATGTTACTATGAAAATAGGAGTAGAAGTCTCAAAATGGCTCCTTGTTTTGCAGTAAACTCCAAATATTGTTTGGAACATTTTACAAAAACTAAAAAGGAACCAAGTTGTGCAAAGTTCAAAGAACGTATGTGCCATTTAAACCTAATCCATGCCATGACATTTTTGCTAAAGCAGACAAAAGTCATTTTAATGATGTTGGTTTTGCTTCTAGTATTTATCTGAACAGGGAATTTTCTTTAGTAAACTCAATATATGAACTTTTTGCCAAAAGGCTTTTATTGCAGAAGTTCCTTTTCAGCTCTGGTCAGTAATTACAGCTGCTACAAAAAACTAGGATAGTTTAGGACAGGGGTGTTAAACTTGCATCCTCATGACATTGTCACATGACATATTGCAACTTTTCCCCCCTTCATGGCCAAAGCGTGATGCACCTGGCCCATAGGCTTCAAGTTTGACTAGTTTAGGATGATTAAATAACTGCATTTTGAATTGATTTTTCTTCTTTTTTTCTTTCTTTCTTTTTTGCAATGAAGACTTGACTGCTATTCTACATTTTCTGCAAGACCTAGGAACAAATATACCTCAGAGGTCTGAGAATGGTCTAATTAAGCTAATGCAGTTGCCAAAACATAATATCCATTTGTGAGCAATATCCATTTGTGATTAAAATTATTTTTGATTTTATCAGTTAAAAAGTCCTGAAAGCTTCCAGCATAAAATACTTTTCAGCTTATAATTAGATCAATTTTTCTGGGTACATTTCAAGTGCAATTCATAGTTGACAATCCGAAAGATGTCATAGTGTCTGAATGCCTAATTAATAAATTATTTTAAAAGAGAAGGGGATTCAAATGACTTATGATTCCTCTTTTAATCTAAGAAATCTTTTACTTCTAAATGCTTTATTTCCTTTCTTCATATGTTTATATCTATAATGGCTGTATTAAAATATCTTTATCCTTTTAAAAAACCATTATTTTACTTGCTTTGTTAAGGCCCTGTCACACTGGCCGACGGATGTAAACCGTTTGTAAAAAGGACACAGCGGACGAGAAAAATGTTCCATCTGTTGTTATCCGCTCTTAAAAGGGGCAAAAATGTGCATAACCAGAGTGGATAACACGGAAAGGAACGGACGGGGGGAGGACGCAGGGCGGATGGAAAGCGGATGCTCCACGGAAGCCTAGCGGATGAAAAGCGGATGGCACATCCGCAAGGCTTCCGGGACCGCAGCAAAGCAGACGTGGAATGATACAGTGGATGCAGAGCAGACGCCGAGCGAATGAAGCGGATGCACAGCAGAAGCCTAGCGAATGAAGCAGAAGCCTAGCAGAAGCCTAGCGGATGAAGCAGATGCAGAGCAGAAGCCTAGCGTTCACTGCGCATTGTAGGAGGATGCATTGCGTCAGCCCCGCGGAATATAAAGGAGGCAGCTCCCAAGCAGGTCACCATTCAGAGGAAAGACCTGCTTCCAGACACATTGACTGCCTGCCAGCCTTGCCAGCCTGCCTGCCTCGCCTGCCAGCCTCCCTGCCAGCCTGCTGTCTGCCTGCCTGCCAGCCTTGCTGCCAGCCTGCCTTCCAGCCTCCTTACCAGCCTTGCTGTCTGCCTGCTGCCAGCCTTGCTGGCCAGCCTGCCTTCCAGCCTCCCTGCTAGCCTTGCTGCCTGCCTGCCTGCCAGCCTTGGTGCCAGCTTGCTGCCTGCCTGCCAGCCTTGCTGCCAGCCAGCAACCCCACAACCATGGGGAAGAAGAGGAAGCCTCAGCCATCTGCTGCCAGCCCTGGCAAGAGGGACAGGGCCACCCCCACTCCCTGGCCCTCACTCTGCTTCTGCTGGGGCTTCTGTAGCACGGCACTCTCTTCTTGCTGCTTCTGCTTCTGGAGGAGCTGATGATGCTGCTTATGGCGGTGGTGCTTCTGCTGGTGCTTACTCTGCTGATGCTGCTTCTGGCGGTGAAGCTTCTGCTGATGCTGCTTCTGGAGGAGCTGCTGATGCTGCTTATGGCAGTGGTGCTTCTGCTGGTGCTTACTCTGCTGAAGCTGCTCCTCGTCCTGCTGGTCCTACTGGTCCTGCTGGTCCGGCTCGTGCTCCTGGTCTTGCTTGTTCTGCTGGTCCTGCTCGTACTCCTGGTCTTGCTCGTCCTGCTCGTCCTGCTCGTGCTCCTGGTCATGCTGGTGCTCCTGATCCTGCTGGTGCTCCTGGCTGCTGGAGCTGCTGGCGCTTACTCTGCTGCTGCTGATCCTGGTCCCACTGATGCCACCGATGCCACCCACACCACTGATGCCACCGATGCCACCCACGCCACTGCTGCCACCCATGCCAGTCCTCACAAGCTGCAGACCAGACAGCCCCACTACACTGCTCCTTCCTCCACCTCACAAGCCAAGTCCGGCCTCAGTACATCTGTCTCGGTACTGGGGCTGACACCCCATGACATGGAGGAAGGAGCTCTCAACATCACGGGGCTGAGCCAGCTGTCTGAGAGCTTCCTCAACACACCATCACCTGTTGTCCTCTCGGGGCCAGGCACCCCAGTGGCTCTTCAGACCAGCACTCCAGAAGCAACCACCTCCACAGCACCTGGACCCTTCACCCCTGAGACTGGGCACACCTCTGAGTGACGAGAAGAATGCGCAAGACTGGGTGGCTACCTGTAGACTTTATTTGGACACTTGACTTGGGTCATTTTTCTTTTACAGCTTGTTATTAATAAAGATTATCTTTGCATCACACACTTGCTTCATTTATTTTTGTAAATAAAGACTTGGTGGAAACTTTTAGAAATGGTTTAAGCCTTTGCATGCTTGTGGGATGGGTAAGGATAGCAGTGGGGTGGGCAGGGATACCTTTGGGATGGGTAATATCTGTGGGATGGGCAGGGATACCTTTGGATGGGTTGAGATATCTCTGGGATGGGTTAAGATAGCTGTGAATGGGCAGGGATACTTTGGGATGGGTTAAGATAGCTGTGGGATGGGTTGAGATAGCTGTGGGATAGATAAACCTCCAGTGCAAGCATAGTGGGACTGTATGGTCCACCCTCCAAGTCCCACACCTATGGACCTTCATTATCAATGCTAATGTAATCATTGATCCACACATGTCAAATAAACACAACTCTTTATTAAACGCCCTGTTCATTGTAGGCCCACCCAACATACATGGCCCAATCTCATCAGTGTGAGAACAGGCTGAAGAAAGCATCCTTTAAGCATCTACCATCTGTCTTGCCACTCCTCGCTCCAGCTGGGGAGTTGCACCAGTGTTTCAGGAGTTGCGCTGCTTCTTCCCTTCACGTGAGGCTCTGTTGGGCCCTTGCACATCCTCAGTGTCTATCGGTTTGCCCCTTGCCTCCATCCCCCAGGCTCATGTCCCATTGCTTGTTGGAGGTGCACAAGCCTGTTCTGCAAGACTGGGCAGCAGGTGCGCATGAGATTGTGCAGGATGCAGCAAGCTTCCACGATCCCCCTCACTGTCTCTGGGCGATGTCGCATGGTGGTGAGAAGTACCTGGAACCTGTTGGCCAGGATGCCAAAGGCGTTCTCCACCACCCGCCTTGCCCTGGACAGCCTGTGTTGAAGATCCTCTCTTCACGGGTGAGGCATCTGGAAGTGTACGACTTCATGAGTAGTTCTGAGGGAGAAGGCATCATCCTCCACGATGAAGTAGGGCACATTGCTGGTCGTTGGGCAAGGGGTCTGGATCTGGAAGCTCATGATGAGTTTGCGTTCCAGCCCCTCCTTGAGGTGACTGGAGTTGTATACCTGGGTATCTGAAGATGACCCGTTGCCTGAAGCATCGATGTACATGAACTTGTAGTCAGCATCGACCATGGCGAAGAGGACGATGCTGAAGAGCCCTTGTAGTTGAAATAAGTGGAGCCCGACTTGGCGGGTGCTTTGCAGCCACGTGCTTGCCATCTATGGCTCCAACAGTGTGGGGAAAGTTCCACCTCTGATACCACTGCTCTGCAACTTTCTTCAGCCTTCTTCAGTGGAGGGGCACTGGAAGAGATCCTCCAGGTATTCTTCGATGATGGCCTGCACCACTTCTCTGACCACAATGCTGATGCTGTTGTGTGGCACCCTCCAGCCATACTGCATGCTCCTGTAGGTGGTCCCTGAGGCAGGTGGCGCAGAGTCAGTGCCACCTTGAGCCCAGGGTCCAGGCTGGGCCAGAAGTTGGTGCTCTGCTTGGTCAACCTGGGTGTCAGCCGCTCCAACTTCATCAAACATGGCTGGAGGCATTCCATAAAGTTCTGGAATGCACGAGGGTCTTCGTTCCTCAGCTCCACCATCAGCTTGTCATAGAATCCAAACTCTGCTCTTCTCCCGATCCATCTTCGGACCCAGACACTTCTTGGCCCGCGTTTTCTTCCGTAGAACAGTTGAAAGAGCCTGTAGATGGCTTCGCACGTTGCAGTGATGGTAGCTACCAAAAAGGAGTGTGTATGATCCATGGTGGACATCACTGGATGCTGTGGAAGAGCAAGAGGCAGATGAAAGGCTGCAGAGGTCTACACAGCAGGGCTGCTAGTCTGAAAGTGAGATCCAGGTGAGTTGCTCCCCCTTTTTATAGGCAATATAGGTTTTCCCCTTGTGTCCTTTTGCATCCTCTAGGCATCCTCTAGACATCCTTAATATCCGAGATAGGTCCCCTCTGCGAATGTTTTTTCCGTTTAAAATGCTTTCTTTGCGAGCTGCATCCGCTTCATCCTTTCTCCGTCTGTGCTTACGAACGCTGCGCGTCTGTTCCGCATCCGTTCCTCTTCCTCCCTGTGTCCGTTTATCGCTGAGCGGATTTGAGTTGCGTGGATGCGCAGCGGATGTCTAGCAGATATAGCGGACGCGTAACGGATGACGACGGATGCAGAACGGATGTTCCCATATGCCTAGCGGGTGCAGAACAATGCGTTGGAACATTTTCTTCTCAAAAGTTTTGAGCAGCTCAAAACTTTTTGAGGTGGATGGAACCTCAGTCGGATGCTGGACGGATTGAGAGAAGAAAAACGGACGCAGTGAGTACAAAATGGAAGCATCGCGTTAACCAATGGATGGCAAGTGTTTTTCTCCGTTTTACATCCTCTTTCCCATCCGTTGGTGCAGTTGTGACATGGGGTTAGCTTTTAATTGTTAGTGCCACAAGTTGCAGTTGACTCTCAGCAACCAAATAGTCAGATCTTCTCCAGGCCCTTTCCTATCCTTAGTGGCATCATTGCTGCTGTAATTGAACCCATCCGTTTTGCTTATAGTCATTCTCTTCCTTCCTTTTCTTCAATCATCAATTGCTTTTTCTTATTAATTTATTTGGTTCCCTGATCAAATACAGAATGGTTTACTGTGGCCTTCTTCCCACACTCAATGAAATTATGTTTTTATGTTGCCATAAATGATAATATATCATGAATCTGCTTACCCTACTTTCTTTAATAAACATTTTGCAGGTGAGAAGATAATTAAAGTCGCAAACGATAAGTGTATGTAGTTTATTTTTATCAAAAATTAAAGTCTATCAAATGCTTACAATGTAATAGAAATAAGAATAAACTTAAGTTTAAATACATGAAATAGGAACTAATAATTGGGGACAATAGGACAGGGAGGGTAGGCACAATTGTGCACTTATGCATGCTCCTTACAGACCTTCTTAGGAATAGGGTGAGGTTGATAAAGGTTAGTTTGAGGGTAAAAGAGTGGGGGTTTGAGTATGCGACAACAGAATCAGGTAGTGCGTTCCAGACATTGACCACTCTGTTTGTGAAATGTACTCCTGCAATCAAGTTTGGAATGGTTTACATTTAGTTTATATCTGTTATGTGCTCTTGTGTTGTTGCGGTTAAAGCTGAAATATTTATTAACTAGTAAGACATTGTACATATGATTTTATGTACTATGCTTAAATCCAATCTTAACTGATATAGTGCAAGGTTGTTTTAGCCTAGAATCTCAAGTCTGGTGGTATAGGGTATTCTGTTGCGAACAGAGGAATGTAGTACTCTTCTTGTAAAATACTTCTGGACTCGCTCAATTGTATTGTCTGATATACAGTGCAGATTCCAAACAGTGGAACTGATTCAAGTATGGATCTAGCAAAGGTTGTGTATGCCCTAGTTTGCAAATCAGTATTACCAGAGGAGAAGCTGCATATGATCAGATTTACAACTCTTAATGCCTTTTTTGCATGTTGTTGCAATGAGCTCTGGTACTTAGATCATTGAATATGAGAACTCCAAGGTCTTTGACAGAGTGAGGGTCAGCAGCGGCGGTAACTATCCTCCTAGCTGTTTGATTTTTTTTTACCAATGTGTAGGACAGAGCATTTGTTGGTCAAGATTTGGAGTTGCCAACTGTTTGACCATCCAGACACATAATCAAGGTCGCTTTGAGGGACAGTCGCATTTTTGGTGTTGTTGAATAGTTTTACATCATCAGTGAAGAGGATGCAGTTGCTTATAAGATGATCACAAAGGTCATTTATATAGCATATAAAGTGTGGGTCCTAAAACGCTCCCTTGGGGGATACTGCTGTTAACTGGTGCAGAGTTTGATAAGGCATTTCCTATTTTTACTAATTGTTGCCTGCTTGACAGGAAGGCACTAATCCACTTATGAAGGGATCCGGAAATACCAAAAGATTTTAATTTTAACAGTAGTTTGTCATGTGCCACTGAGTCAAGATGCTGTGCTTCTCAGCCAGAAAGTTTGTTAGATGCTTTCCCAGGACTGAATGTGAGAAAAAATAATTTAAATCATGCCCAATTGATTTTGGACAAGAATATGAGTTTGATCTAGTCTCTGTCACAGTGCCAAACTACAATATATTTGTAGTAATTTGCCACAGAATGTTGTTAATAACCATTAACAATAAAAATGATACAGAAAAAATAGGATTTTTAAAGTTGAGAATTTGTACCTAAAGTTAATAATTTCATTTGAAATATTGTAATCTTATTTCAACTTCTAAAACCTTTAATAATTCAAATCTTGCTTCATAATTGCAGTGTTTTCATGATTATGACAATGTTTATGCCAGGATCCACTTGGAAAATTTTGAAATTAAAAAATAAAACATCTGTTAAAAAACCTAAACACACATTCCCAAGTATGTTAAATCTAAGGAATAAGTACCTTAGATTTTATGCCTGTTTAAATAGCTATGATAATAATATAGCAATATCTGAGACTATTTAACAGCATTAATATAAAATAAAATAATGTTTTATTAATCTGAACTATAAAATCATATATTATTTTAATTAAAAAAAAAGACATTAGTCATGAAAAGTCGTAAGGTCGTTTCCGACCCATCGCGACTCCATGTACAACGTTTAAGCTTACACCTACTGCTTCAATGACTCCATCCAGCCACCTCATTTTCTTCTTCTTTTGCCTTCAATCTTTCCCAGCATTAGGTTCTTTTCTAGTGAGTCCTTCCTTCTCATTAGAAAAGACATAATTAACTTTTTTTCTTGATGAAAACATTTAGAAAGCTGATTACTGATTTCATTCAGCTTTCCATCTGCTGAATCTATTAAAGTTGATATCTAGAATTATTCTAAACTATTAATTAGAAAAAAGTGTGTCTAATTTAGTGCCAAAATGGAGCAAAATTACTACCCCAGAATAATAACATAGCATTTTATACTATACTGTACGTTACTTTATACTATACTTTATACTGTATATACTTCCATAAATTTCATCATTTAAATAAAATAAAGACTTGAGAGTTGGACTTTCTTCCTATTTTACAATTTTTTTTGTCACATAATTGTGACTGAATGAATTAATCTGCCATCTTAGCATTCAAGATTGATCTATTATATGCCAAAACTCTTAGTGAGCACACAGACAGTTTTTTCTCTATGACAATGGGTCCTCATCTTTCACCAATTTTCTGGAATACCAAAATGACAGTGATTATGATAATGATGATAGAATTGGCCAATCCTACTTTTCATCAGAATACTGTAATTGTTTCATTTAGCTGTCAGGCAAGACTGATTAAGATGTTCACAAATTAATTATGGGCTGAAGATATGCTTTCCTTTTTTTGTTCTAATCTCCTTCCATCAGATTCATGGACTGGATTTGTTCCTAGTGTTTTCTGAGCAGGAAAAATTATCCAATTTCTCCATGACATGACTAATTTTTTACACATCAAACATGTCCACAATGCTTGTCTTCAGTCTCAAATTTAACTAAATTGATTGAAATTATTTTTATTTTCAAATGTGCTATTTCTGATCCAAATTGTTATGTATTGTATGCAGTATACAGTTATCACTTGAAGTTCTCATTCTGATCATCTATTGAAGTGGGAAAATACTCTCTCCATATTGGTTGTTTGGCTGATCAGTTTCCTATAAAAGGAGTTGTGTCAGTCATGGAATTCAGTTGCCTCACTGGCAGTATTGAATCAAGAGCTGTTAAAAGTCACTCTGGCCTCACCTCCATTCTTCGTCCAGAACTTGCACCACTGTGCACCATGAAACATGGTGAATCAGCAGATGAGGATGAGGATGTCTATTGCCTCAAATTTACCAAGGGGAGGAATGTGGCCACAGAAAAGAGGCAATCAGCATGTGCTGGTTGTGGCGGCAACCACTCGTGAATGGCATGTAAGTTCAAGAATGACATTTGTCAAAGATGTGAAAAGAAAGGATATTTGGCCAGGGTCTGCCATACAAACCAACCGACAGCTACCATTGCAAGCCCAGAAACTTGCCCCAAAAGAATACAGAAAAGTCAACAGAGTCATGGAGAGGACTGCTTCACTGTCTCCAGAGGCACTACAAGGCAGAAGCAGTCATTGATGAAGCCAGTGTCTCCTCTTGCAAGAAGGTCCATGTCACCATCCTGATTGAGGGGTCCCCTTGCCACATGGAGGTGGATACAGGATCTTCAGTGACCATCATCTCTTGGACTACACTAAAGAGATTGATGTCAAAAATAAAATTGGATTTCCACCATATTCACCTCTGAGACTACTAGGGGAACAGCATTCCTGTCCTCAGAACTGACACCTTTAGAGTATCTTTCAAGGACTTCTCAGACCCACTGTGAGTACTCATAGTGGAAGGCTCCCGACCAAGTCTCCTAGATTGGACTGGTTCTCCTCTCTGGGCCTGGAAATCATTGGCATCCATTCCATCAGTGACTCTGATATTGAGGCCTTAATATCTGACTTTGCTGATGTCTTCGATGAAAACCCGGGCAGGTATACAGGCACACCCATCTCATTCAACATTGACCCCCAAGTTGCTCTGATCCAAATGAAGCCGCAAACAATACCGTTGTGCTCAAAGGTTGATGAGCAACTCAACAAGCTCATCAGCCAAGAATCCTGGAACCTGTCGGCCATGCAAAATGGGAGACTCTCATTGTGACTTCTGTGAAGCCAGATGGTTCTGTCCATATCTATGCAGATTATAAATGTACATTAAATACAACAAAATGCATAACCGGTGCCCGTGGTCCAACATCTGCTGCACTGAGGGTAAGGTCTTAGCTAAAGTGGACCTTGCCCAAGCTTATCAACAGCTACCAGTTGATGATGCCACAGCTGAGGCTCAGATGATTGTAACACATCAAGGAGCCGGCTGCAATTTGGGGTGAGTTTGGCACTGCAACTTTTCCAGAGCCTGATAAACCATCTCTTGCAAGGCATTCCAAGTGTCGTCCCCTATTTTGATGATGTCTTAGTATCAGTGGCCAACAATGTCGAACTCCTCGACCAACTATGAGTGGTACTAATACATTTCCAGGAAGTTGGTCTCAAAGTTAAAAAAGAAAAGTCAAGATCGCTATTCCACAGGTAGAGTTCCTCAGTTACCTTATCAATGCCTCTGCTTCTCCACTGTTAAAGAGCTACTATCTTCAAACAGTACAATGAGAATCTTTCCTTGGTTCTCTCCTGTGACGCCTCTCCATTCAGCGTCGGCACTGTTTTAAGCCACTGATTCTTGGATGGAAGAGAGGCTCCAATCGCTTTCTTCTCACAGACTTTGTCATCAGTGGAATGAAACTACCGCCAGCTGGATAAGGAAGCTTTGGTTGCAGTCACAGGAGTCAAACTTTTCCGTAAATACCTCTATAGCAAACCATTTGACCTTGTGATCGATCACAAGCCGCAACTGGGTCTGCTAGCTGGGGATTGCCAAATGCAAAAATGTCCCCTTGAATGTTGTGATGGACTGTATTCCTAGGTGCATACAGCTACTACTTCTTGCATCAGCCGAGTAAGCCACATCAATGCCCTCAGCTGATGCTCGCTGCCAAGTGTTGTAGAGGATCTGGCTCCAGTATCATCAGTTTTATTAATTGATAACCTGCCATCCAGTCCCATTATGTCATCAGAGATTTCTGCACATTCTGCCAAGGACCATGTAATTGCCCAAGTGATCAACTGGATGTGGAGGGGGTGACCAAAGGGGCAGTCAGCACATAGTTCTTTCCCTTTCACACCCGGCAATATGAGCTGTCTGTTCAATGGGGTGCCTACTCTGGGGGAGTCATGTGTTGGTACCCCAGAGGCTACGATGGCCAGTTTTGGAAGCTCTTCATGTAGGCATCATGCAGATGAAGGCACTTGTCTTCAGTTATGTCTGTTGAAGTTCTCATTCTGGTCCTCTGTTGGTGGGAAAATACTCTCTCCTGTTTGGTTGTTTGGCTGATCAGTTTCCTATAAAAGGTCCTGAAAGGGAAACTATTCCAAGGGACAATGACTCCAATTGACAAATATTATCTGTGGAATAGCATTGCCTTCACCATGAAACTGTTGGCAAGTTAGGGCTGCATGTGGAGAAGGTGGTCTTGTGTAATATGTGAGAATGATATGTTGGGGGGGAAGACAGATGCTATCTTAGGATCATGGATAAGAGAGGGCATGGTATACATAACTAGCAGATAAAAAAAATTCAGAAAGAAACCTTGCTAATTTATGAGGCTGTAAAAGAAACAATGGGAGATTTTTTACTATCAGACATGTAAGACTGTATTATTGTAGTTTTACAGTAAAGCAGATTAGCTCATCTGGTTGTGTTTTCTGTTCTGTCTATATGGGAAGGGTGCCATTAATTTAATAAGTATAAGTAGAACAACAATAGATAATTATGAGTGTCTTGATTTCCTTATATAAAAAGTAATGAATTTTCATCAAAATGCAGTTTGTGGGTGATCTGTAACTTCAGCCCTTTCTACAGCTTACTGCAATAATCCATGTGATTGAAGATAAGTGCATGTCACTATTGCTAAAGTCTCCTATTAGTAAAAGCTCCTTATTTATTATTTGTTTGTTTGTTTGTTTATTCTCTCATCTATCTATCTATCTATCTATCTATCTATCTATCTATCTATCTATCTATCTATCTATCTATCTATCATCTATATCCTTCCATCCATCTATCTATCATTATCTATCATTTATCTACCTATCATCTATCACCTACCTACTTATAATATATCTACCTATGCTTTGGAAGTAGTGAAACTATAGTATCCCTAAGTTCCAACATTCTTGATCCTGGTATATAAGATCTGATGCTCCTGAGAAGTAATAAAAATTATGTCTTTTTCATATATTTTCCCAATCAGGTTTGGATGAAGGCATCAACCAGAACAACTAATAGATTGAATTGGTGTAGGAAATCTGTTTTTAAGTACATTCTATAGCTGGTTCACATTTTCTCAACAATTTTCTCTAAAAATATGATTGGGAGTGAGGTTATGGTTGCCCAGACTGCTGGGTTCAAGGAGGACTTCTTGAGGAGAGAGCATATCACTATTTCCTTCAAGGCAATCAGCAATACCTGTCTTTCAAAGAAATATTGATCATGTCCCTGGCCCAACCCATTACACAAAAAGGCAGAAGTACTGTGGATCATGCCCATAATTCATTTTAGGGAACATACTCACTTTGTAAGTGCCAGGTAATATCAAAAATATTATTTCAAACACTACCTCAATTTCCGCCCATGAAAAGTTTAGTTCAGAATATATGAACTATATTGTTTGAGACTTATTAAAATAGCTTATATACAATGGTGGGATTCAAATAATTTAATAATTTGTTCTGCGCCCTAATGAATGAGTGTGGCTGGATGAGCATGGCTAGGGTGGGCATGGCCATGATGGGCATATTTGGTTATGAAGAAAGATTCCCCAAATCAGATGTATGCTAAATATGACTGACTTTTAGCTACACACCTTCCCGGAAAACAGCAAATTTTGAAGCTCCAGGTAAAAAGGATTCATTTTAGGATTAATAACCACAGTTTGTATGTTGGAGGTTCCTAAAGAGTTTTCCTGGGAAACTGTATTTTTGGGACACAACTGATCAACACTAATAAGTTACGCCACTAGTATTTGAAAATAAGAGCAAACTCCACTCCCTTCTAGTACTGATGATGTTCTCTAGCTTGGTAATGAAACATCTGCAAGAAAACGATTGAGCTCAGAGAGCACTAAAGACTCCACTGTTCAACCCTGAGCTACAAATATTATCTATCGATAAACACTTTTTGGTTAGAGTACTCAGAGCCTGCCTTACATGAGCTGGCTCCCAGTGGATTTGATTCCAAATTTTGATACAATTTCTGTAAATAAGGAATGTAGAATTATAATGGCTAAGTATTTGATCCTTCATACATAAAAAATACAAAGTTAAGGAATAAACAAATAAAAAAGAGATTTGAAAAAAGAAAAGACTCAGGAAAGAAAGAGTGAAAATGTAAGAAAGAAAGAAAAAAGGAAAACTAAAAAAGAATGACTTCCAACTTTCTTTAGTAGAGATATAAGTAAATAATATATCAAACTCTTACTCTAAGATTAACATTAGTCTACATTATTTCCATAATCCCATATCTAATAATAAAAGCCCAGATCAACATTTAATTTCAGTTTCTCACAAAAAGTAATAATTTATATCGCTTTAATCACTATTTGTTAAGGAAACCACAACTAATTTATTTAATTGCACCAAACTCTAAATAAAACATGAATGGGAAATCCTTAATTCTAGTGTAGAATTTCTTCTGGTGAAAGGATACTGCAAAATCCCCATTCCCATCTCACTGCTTTCCAGCTCCGTTCTCCTGTGCAGGGCAAAAGAAGACCCAGCCGATCAGTTGGGAAAGTAGTCAATAGATTGATTGGGTGCCCCAGCCTTACAACTGATTGGCACAGCTGGTCCATTTGCAGCCTCCCAGCTGATGGTGAACCAATGAGCTGAGAAGCATTGGGACTCCTGGGAGGGGCAAGGAAGGTGGGGCGGGTCCAGCCAGTGGTGGGATTTGCCAGTTTTCTGAACTGTGCAGAAAATCCAGTTCTTCTGAACGGGTGTGAACCGGCTGAAGCCCACCTCTGATCTCATAGATGAAGCATTTATAGGTAGGTCAATGTGTTGAGCACATACTGTAGGTTGTAGGCTAATTTTTTGAGGTATGTTTACAGTCAAAGTTTGATCCTGGTTTCCAGACTTTCTGAATTGAAGATTCAAATCATGAATGATGTTAACTTCAAAGGATCTATTGGTTGGCTTAACACTGAGTGAAACTTGATGAAAGATTGCAAGAGGAATATTACACTTAGTGCTGAAAGGGAGAAGAGAAGGGTGAGAAAGATATTCAAGATTGCTCTATCTTAATTCTCTTTAACAGAAAAGAAGAGAAAAAGAAACTGACTTTCAGTATTAAAGTAGAATACAAGTAGTTCTGTGTCTGATCTGGCCCTTTTTGTTTTTCAAGGTTTTTATTTTTATAGCATATAAAAAATGTAATTTCAATCGAATAGTGTGTTGTCTGGGTACAAATATAATAATAATCAAGATGTTTACAACAATCATAGATCCCAAAGTTTGGATAGTTGAAAACTAGGAGAGAGGTGGGAAGATAAAATCTATAAAGCAGAAGCATGCATTATATCAGATGAAATATACATAGTACAGAAAATAGTTCTCTTTCTCCCACTGGAATACCAAACACATGAATATGTATAATTAGATGTTCTCTGTGAGTGAGAAGTAGTTATTAATTCAGTGTTAAAAATCACAACCTATTACTTGAACACCATAGCAACTAACATTGCCAAAAGATAAAATGAAATTTCAAAGCCTATTTTTAAATTATTACATTTGCACATGTTTTCAAAATTCCAAAGCAGACTAGAATTATTTTTAGATAAAGACAATAGAAGTTGTCAGAATGTTAGGATGTAATCTTCATAGATCAACAACAATTTACTGAAGAAAAATCAAAAGGGCTGGCAACTTCTAAAATACCAAGAGTGTTAAAAGGATGATTGTATACTTATTTTACCCAACTAATACAAGGTTTTTATCATGATTATTGTAATTTCAGAAACAACTTTTGATGAGGTAATGCATATTTTGGGGCCATGGTGTTACGGGTATTCAAAATAACTCATGTGGTCTGCAAGGTTGCCTTATCTAATTTGACCTGAATTATTATAGAAATAAAGAGTAATCAATCAATTCTTTTTAGTTATTTGTAAAAATATTTTTAAGGTCTCGAGTATTCCCTCATCATTAAAAAAAAACTCCTGGCACTTACTAGACTCCATCCAGCATTAATTTTCTTAATTAAACTTCATAAGTTTCTCTTAGTGAAGATATTCTCAAAAAACAAAATCCACTTCTCCGCACCATACCTTTTAAATATTCAGAAGTTTCTGTTCAGACCTGACTGTGTTCCCAGTCCCAGACTTACAGTATTTGGGCTGGCTGTGGCATTGTTTATTTATTTAATAATTAGGTTATCCAGCAATTTTTATGTTTCTAAACATTATTATTATTTTCTGTCTATGGAGATTCTCAGTTATCCAGGTCCTGGTCGTCTCAAAGATGCCTTTCAAGAGGCAACTGGACTTTCTTGTTTTACTTTAAAGATGTTTTGCTCATGGATGAGAAGCAAAACCTCTTCAAAGAAAAACCAGAAAGTCCCATTGCCTCTTGAAAAAAGCACCTTTGGCATATTATTATTTTTTTTAAAAGCTGTAAACAACTTTAGCTCTTTTTTGAATAGGACAGCCTCAAAATCCAATAGACAAATATATTACATTATATTTTTTGGAAAAATTCTAATTGCACAAAAGAACAAAAACAATTATGAGAACCAGTTAGGACTAATGACGAAGGTTCCAAGCTACAAAGCAGGAGACCTTGAGTTCAAGTTCTTCCTTAGCCATAAAAGCCAGTTGGATGACATTGGACTCACCCGAACCCACCTTTTGTTGTTGGAAAAATAGAATGAGGAAACTGTGTTGGATGTTTGCTGCCTTAAGCTATTTGTATAAATAAATAAATAAAATTAACATGATAGTTCTTTGAGTACTTAGTACTTAATATTGTTATGTTAAAATTTCATTTCAATGCTCCCTCCCTCCCATCCAATGATGTAGCTCCTTAAGGACGTACAAAGATTCATCAGCATATTTTGTGAGAAGAAGATAAAATTTCATATGAAATTACAACACAGAGACTATGTTTACACATTATTAAGTAATGAAGCAAAGATAAGAAAGCTTCTGAAAAATGGAAAATTATCATTATCAAATTACCATTTTTGCCTGCACATCCTAAATTAGATAATATATCAGATATTGAAATGCAAGAGTGAGGAAAGATTTTCTGCCCTATTAGTAACAATCAAAGCAAAAGTCATTTGTCCTTAGATGATGTGAGGAGCCTTTGTTAAGCCTTTGAAGATGTTTCAAACAATACATTGTGTACAGCCCTAATAAAAGCAGCACAACAGCAAATGAGTTATCTAAAGGAATAAATGCTTGCCTTGACTGTTATCTGTTTGCTATGATCTAGCTATGAATAAACCAAGACACTGAACAGGTTACTCTCTTAAACTCTCTTAAGGCCCGGTCCCACTGCACTTACGGATGCAAAGAGGATGTAAAACGTTAAAAAAAGCTTGCCATCTGTTGGAAAACGCTATGCATCCGTTGTGTACTCACTGCATACGTGTTTCATATGCTCTATCCTTCGAGCATCCATCCACTGAATTTCATCCGCACAAAGAAGTTTTGAGCTGCACAAAACTTTGTGAACGGATGAACTTTCTGCCGCGTACGATGTACATCCACGACATATACAGGCAACCAAACGTTCTATGTCCATTATCATCCGTTAAATGTCTGCTGTATCCTCTCTGCATCCTCTGGCCATCCTCAACTCACATCACTGCAGCTGAAACAGAAAGAGGGGAGGAAATGAAAGGTACACGGAACGTTACACAGCATTAGTATCATGGAAATAGAAAGGATGTAAGCGTATGCATCTGTATATAAAGTATTCAAAATGGACAAAACATTTGTATCTGGGATGTATCTCGTATATTTAGGATGTCTGGAGTATTGTCTAGAGTATGTAGAAGGACACCTAGCGACAACTGATATTTCCTATAAAAAAGGGGGAAAATCATCTGGATTCAGTATGAGTCCAGCAGCCATGGTGTACAGACCTCTTCACCCTTGGTCTTGGTCTTCAACATCATCAATTGTTCTCCACCATGGATCGAACACAGTCCGTATGATAGCCGCGCTCATTCAACACAGAACCAAGCCCTGTTCAGACTGTTTCAACTTTTTATACAGAAGGGAAAAAGAAGGAGACGTCCAAGAGCTGCTGTGGCGGCCGAGGATGGATAGTGAGAAGAATGGAGTTTGGACTGTATGACCAGTTGATGGTGGAGCTGAGGAATGAAGACCCTCGTGCATTCCATCACTTCATGAGGATGCCACCAGCCATGTTTGACGAACTTGTAGAGCATCTGAGGCCCATGTTGACTAAGCCTAGCACCAACTCCATCCAACCTGGACCTTGACTGAAGGTGGACTGACTCTGCGGCACCTGGCCTCTGGAACCAACATACAGAAACATGCAGTATGCCTGGAGGTGCCACACAAACAGCATCAGCAAAGTGGTCAGAGAAGTGGTGCAGGCCATCATCAAGAATACATGGAGGAGCTCCTCCAGTGCCCCACTACTGAAGAAGCTGGAGAACACTTGCAGAAGAGTGGTATCAGAGGTGAACTTTCCCCACACCGTTGGAGCCATAGATGGGAAGCACGTGGCCTGCAAAGCTCCAGCCAATTCGAGGGTCACTTATTACAACTACAAGGTTCTTTCAGTATCATCCTCTTTGCCATGGTTGATGCTGACTACAAGTTCATGTACATCAATGCTTCAGGCAATGGTCAGCTTCAGATGGCCAGATATACAATGCCAGTGACCTCAAGGATGGGCTGGAATGCAACCTCATCATGGCCTTCCCAGATCCAGACCCCCTACACCAATGACACACAAGATATGCTATTTCATCGTTGGTGATGATGCCTTCTCCCTCAGAACCTACCTTCATGAAGCTGTACAGTTCAAGGTAACCTCACCCGTGAAGAGAGGATCTTCAACTACAGGCTGTCCAGGGCAAGACGGGTGGTGGAGAACGCCTTTGGCATCCTGGCCAACAGGTCTCCAGATACTTCTCACCACCATGCAGCATCACCCAGAGACTGTGAGGAGCATCGTGGAAGCTGTGCTGCATCCTGCACAATCTTCATGCGCACTCGCTACCCCAGGGTTGCAGAAGAGACTTGCTGACCGTCAACAAGGGAGAGGGGACATGGAGCCTTGGTGAACGGAGGCAAGGACGTAACCTGACACCTGTGATTTACAAGGCCCCAACAGAGCTTCACGTGAAAGGAAGAAGCAGCGCAACCTACTGAGACACTGGTGCAATCCCCAGCTGGAGAGTGGAGTGGCAAGACAGGATGATAGATGCTTAATGGATGCTTCCTTCAGCCTGTCTCATCACACTGATGAGATTGTGCCATGTATGTTGAGTGTCCTACAATGAATAGGGCATTAATAAAGAGCTTTGTTTATTTAAAATGTGTTGATCAAATGAAAATTTTATTTATAAAAAGGTCCATAATGTGTGGCAGCTGGGATGGTGGACCATACAGTCCCTCTATGCTTGCATTGGAGTGTTTATCTATCCCACAACTATCCTTTATCTATCTCTACAAGCATGCAAAAGGCTTAACCATTTTTTAAAAGTTTTCACCAACAACTTTATGAAAGTAAAAAATAAACCAAGTGTGTTAAGCAAGGATAACCTTTATTCACTTTCTTAACTTTTATGACTTTATCAAATAAGCAAAATGAACCAAGTAAACTGAATTAAGTGTGTTAAGCAAAGATAACCTTTATTAACTTTCTTAAGGTAAACTTTATACTTTATTTAAAAAAGCAAAATGAACCAAGCAAAGTGTCTTAAGCAAAGATAAACTTAACAAGTAAACAACTCAGTCTCTGACACCGTTCTCAGTCACTCTAGTCATGTCCATGGTCTCAGCTGTTAAGCGGACAGGGACTGTGGAGGTGGCTGTGGCTTGAGTGCTGGTCTGAGGCACCATTGGGGTGCTTGGCTCCGAGGGATACAACAGGGGATGTGGTGTTCAGGGAAGCTGTCCAAGAGCTGACTCAGTCCCAAAGAGAGTGAGAGGCCCTTCATCAAGGATTTGAGATCTCAGGCCCAATACTGATGACAGATTGTCCATTGACTTGGCTGCTGTGGGTGGAGGAAGTAGGAGTGTAGTGGGCTGTCTGGTCTGCAGCTGGGTGAAGTGTGGCATACTGTGGCATGTGATGAACCTGTGGCCTGGACTGGAAGTTGTTTTGCTGTGGAAGTCCTAGTAGTCGTTAGCCTTGGTAGGTGAGGGGCTGCTGAAAGCCGTGGAAGGCTGGACATCGCCTGGGTGGAAGGAGCAGGACCTGGACTGGTAGGAGGCAGCTTCAGCTGGGCCTTGAGGGTAGTGTGCAGAAGTGCTTGATCTTCTGCTTCATCACCTGGTACTGGGCCTCGGGCAGGTCCCTTAGAGTCTGGCTCACGTAGGTGATGAAGGTTTTCTGGCCCGAGGATGCTCTGTCAAGTGGACCAGCTGAGAGAGGATCTGTGTTGGTCTTCATTGTGTCCCTGATCTCCACGCACCACTTGTTGTTCTGCCTCCAGTCTGGCCTCTCTGCCTGCATCCTGTGGAGCTGGCGGTGGGGGTGGGGTGGGTTGGCCTCTGGTGGCTGCTGCTTCTTCCTCCATTTGTGACAGCAGGTCGTCATCCTCCATAGGATCCTCCAAGTCTGCCGCATGGGGAGTGCAGCTGTTGGGGGTCTCTCTGTGGCCCTCGAAGACACCTGCCTGGACAAAGTAGCGGCTCCAGGCTGGAAGAAGATGGCTGTCTGTGGCTGTCTGGGAGAGGGGTCTCAGAGGGGCCTGCTCCTTGGGTGGCGATCTCACCCTCCAGGAACACTGCACTTGGCCTGACGGACATCTCCTCCGGTCAGTGAGCTTTGACAGCGGCCTGCCCGGATTTCTTGAGGGTAGCTTTCCATACCAGGTGTGCATGTGCTCTCCACCATCCCAAAGTACATCTGCAGTGTACCCCAGGCTCTCTGCCTTGTCTCTCAAGCTGCCTGCTTCTTCTGTTGTCGCAACTACAGTCTGTGGCCCTTTCTCCAGAGGTATTTCTCCCCTCAGCCATTCCACAACCTCATCCTCATGTCTCGGAAAACGGTGTACTGTTTCCTCTCTCCCTTCCTTCCCTTGCCTCTTCCTCCCTCTGGCAGGGGCTTCAGCAGGGCCTTCAGGGGCTGAGCAGCAGGGCCTTCAGGGCTTAGCAGCAGGGCCTTCAGGGCTGAGCAGCAGGGCCTTCAGCAGCAGGGCTTTGAGGGCCTTGGGGCTGTCCCACCACAGCAGCAGCAGCAGCAGCTTCAGAGTCAGTGCCAGGGGTGGGATGCTTGTTCAGTCTTCTGTCAGGGCTGGAAATGAGTAGGCACCGGCTTCCTCTTCTTGCCTGACTGACGAACCATGGTGCGTTCCTGCTAGATGTATGTAGCAGCACGTCTTTCCCCTGTATGCTGGACTGCAAATGCGCGTGCTGCATCCTTTATATCATGGAGCTGACGCAATTCATTACTCCCGCATGCGCAGTGAAAACGCTTTGCATCCGATATACATCCACACGGCATCCGCTTTGTTTCCTATTAGGCGTCCGTGATGCATCCGCTCATCCGCTATGCATCTGCCCTTCCGCTTTGCATCCACATTCAAAATTCTCCCCCGGAACCTCTTCGGAGGTGTCAATCCACTTCCATCCACTTTTCATCCGCTAAGCTTCCTATGAACATCCGTTTAACCTCCCCGTACTTACTACCCAACGTCCTGTGCCCACGTCCGTTCTTTTCCGTTCTTTTCCATTCTGTTTATGCAAATTTTCACCACTTTTTGGAGCGGATGACAACAGGTGGAGCCACCCCCAAAATTTTGCTCATCCGCTTTGTCCTTTATGCATACGTTTTGCGTCCGTCGGCCAGTGGGACTGGGCCTTTAGGCTCTATCTTAGACAGTATAGAATGGCTCATCTGTCTCTAAGAATATATCTTCTGTAGAATAAACTCTTCCACTAAAACTGTCACAGAGAATCGATGGCCACTAAACCAATAAGGATGACATATATTTAATTTAGAAAACCACCATACTTGTTCATATGTTTCTTTCTTTATTAATACATCAGCTTATTAAAATATTCACATTGATTAATATTGAAAGAACTAAATGCTACTACATTAAAAAACAAATATATTAGTACACATTTCATTGTTTTCAATTCATGTGTATTTCTATGCACTTATTTATTACATAAATGCATATAAATCAAGTAAGAACTAATTATAGATACAAAATATACAATTTTCTGCTTTAGTTTTCAGCCCATGCCATGGCAGTGCCAACCAATATTTGTGGGTGCAGTTAAGCTGAAACAATGAATCTGTGCAGGATTTCTCATGAGATTGGAGTTTTATGATAGTTAGTGAATAAATTTACTATTTAGTCTTAAAATATAATATCATCTATGTTTTTGTATTTTTTTTATTTTGTTAATATTCCTCAAGTGCATTTAAATATGATTCATATCATATTCAGGTATGTTCTGGATTCCATGTTTGGCCATGGACAGTGCAAAAAATTGTCTCTAAAGTTATCAATGTTCTTCATTTATGCAACTGATTTTTAAAATAATTAGAAAATTGTTTCAAAATATATCTAGTAACTTCATTGTTACTAGAATTTTTTTCTTCATAGAAAAAAATTGAGGTGGTTCTAATGAAATTATAGAGAACTTCCATTTCATAGTATTGTCATATTGAGAAATTTGTTATTTTAATAAATAAAATAATCTTTACACTTTGGCTGTTGGAAAAACATGATTCAGTTATAACTAGATTCTCTTATTCTCTAAAGGAAAAGATTCCAAATAGAATATCTATCATAATCATGAAAGAAGCAGACAGAAATGATCAACAAAATAGCTACTAACACAAGCATAAGGCTTAAGTGTAAGGTTTTTGTTAAAGAACAATGGCCAAGGGAGCTCTTGTCTAAGACTACAATATTTCTGTAATTCTGCAAAATTCATTTTTACCTATTCAATGTGTTCACTAGACTGCTTGTAAAATACAATGGTTGAAAATGGTGAAAGAAAAAAAGGCCACATGCTGATAAAGAGGCAATTACTTTAATATATGATATGGCATTCATGAAAAACCATCCAATTTAATTTCTTTTTTGAAGATAACATTCCAATACATATTCAAAATTTTATGTAGAGACTATATGGAAATTCTTTAGAGATCTTTAACTTTGAGGATTATTTCCAAAGAAAAAAAAATAAATCTGCTTATAGTTTCATAAATATAGTATAAAAATGCAGTTCTAAGCAAATGTGATTCTGACTAATTTCACGCCTAATTAATATACTCCTGACTTATTTTCATTCCTAACTTATTTAAGTCAAAAAGTATATACCTATGCACAACTAAAGAATACACACACACACACACAATTTTGAAGAACAAAGATTTTAAATTATTCCGGTACCAAATGCTATGCAATATTACTGGTGGAATAAGTTATATTAAACCCAATAATGTTTAATCTGATTCAATTTACAAATAAAATGAATAAACCCTTATAAAGGTTATTTGAGGAGCCGTCCTACTTGTTCCAGTACAAAAGGCCTATTTTGGATCCTGTTTGCCAAAGGATTTTATCTGAAGGGTCTTTTGCTGTGGCCTGCACCCTCTGGAATATTTTCCAGTTCGAAGTAAGAGCCTCCTCCAGTATTCCTAGCCTTGACAATTTGGATGGCTACCCCACTCCTGTTACACTATATCTATCTATGCAGTTGATAGTAGTTGAACATATATTGATGGTGCATGACGATTCAATCAGTCAATCAACCAATCTATCAACTCTGAAGCGGACCTAGCTGAGGCTATCTTTGTGGCTTCAGGGTTTCCACAAGGCAGAAGAGTAGACAGAGGGGGGGATAATTAGATGGGGTTTTGCAGTCAAAACAAAAAGTTTTTCCTGTGTGAACCAATGTCATTCCAACAAGTGCCCAGGAGAGAAGGAGTGAAGTAACCAAGCAATTGGCAACACCTCTATTAGACCACTGATGTCTTGGGAGAAAGAGAAAACTTTCATTTTAATCAGGTGAAAACTGTGAAGTCAGAGTCAGTTTTCACCAGTTGTGCCAATATGATGTGTCCAATAAATTATTCTTTGAAGAATCTACCTGCCTCAGAGTTCTGCTTTTAATGGATGCATTACTTGGAGCACTGACACAATCTCTTAGTTTTTTGTAAGAGCTTTATAATCTGATTTTCCTCCTATAGTTTATCATATAATAGTTTTAGGATTCTAAATGAGTTCAATTTTGGTCTTGGTTGTGCAATATGATATTGGTAACTAATATAATGGTGATTTTATATGTGACTTAACCATAGACCTTTTTAAAAAGAAATGTTTCCCTTTTAAGCTGCTAAATTAGAGTTCAAGTTAGTGATAATGCTGAGTCCAGCAGACCCATGCAAAAAAGGTATCACACAATTGTGATATGCTTCTTTCCCCTAAAAGGTACAGCTTTCTTGTCCTCTACTTGCATGATCTTTTCAGGAGATTCTAAAAACTGAATTTGGCATTTCCAGTGTGTATTTTATAACCATAGTTCAAGAAGGCACTCTTGCTTGATCTTGTGAGCTAATCTCAGACTCAGATATTTAAAATAAACAGAAGTTTTTTTTTCCTCCCAAGAGACACTAAGCTGTTTTGAAGATTATTTGATAGAAAAGATGAGCAGAGGCTATCTGGAGAACACTTGGCTTCCATCCAGAAGCAAACAGAAACTGATAGCATAATTACAGAAGGAGGACAGCTCCTTGTCAACTCCAAAGAGGAGAAACTTGCTCCGTTGGAAGGGAGAGAACCAGATAAGTACCTGATGGAATCCCTGGGGAGATCCATAGAGCAACTGAGGGAGGGATCTGAACAGGCCACCATTTGAGATGATGGCCTGTCCTGCCACCCAAAACAGAGGGGAATTTTTACAGGGCCTTTTGATGTGGAGAGAAGCAGGCAAGACCACAGCCCTCCCTCTCTATATACCAGAAGAGCCCACAGTGGCAGCCAGTGCCTCCCCCACGCAGCAGGCAGTCCCTTCCTCCTGTGTTAACTAGAGCTGGGGAGGAAGGTCAGCCACCTCAAGTGCAGGTTTACAGAGGGCGACAGGGAGAGGAAAGAGCAAAGCCCAACGAACTGCCCCAGTTCAGGGGGAAATTTGATGGAGACCCAGACAAGCTAGCTTTATTCCTTGACTCAGATGAGATCTACCTGGAATGCTATGGAACCTCTACCCCTCCCCTAGAGCCATGATGAATGCTAATTCTGAGGGGCTAGAGGGAGAAGCAAGGGGATGGCTAGTAACCTTCCACAAGAGAAGGTGCCCCCAACTACATAGATGACTTCCTATAACTGTTAGAGGTCAGATTTGAGAAGGCAGAGGAGGACCCGTCTGTGGAAGATGAGCTCAGCAACCTAAAGCAGGGATGGTGGCCCATCAAGGAACACATCTGTGAATTCAGGAGAACCAGTGGGAAGATACCCCTTTTGCCTAAGTGGATGCTGGTTCATTTTTTAAGAACCAGCCTGGACAAGCAAATTAGCAAAGTAACTCTCTGAGTGGTTTTGAGTGACCATAAAAGTTGATGGGGCATTACGTGTTAATTTTATGAGAAAGCCATTGGGAGCCTAAGAGAGAGGGCAGCCAGATCAGAGACCCACCCCAGCCAACAGGACACTGCAGCACCACAACTAGCCCCAAAACCAGCCCTCTCATGAAGTCCATTTAAAAATGTTTTTGATGTGGGGGAGTACGGCATATGGCAAGAGAGTGCACAATCCCAGACCTGAAACCAAGTCTGGAACCAACCCCCAGAGCATGACCAGAACAAGGCCTCAGACGTGCTACCAAGGCATCCCAGATGGCCCTTTGGGCAACAGAGGTCCCTCCCTACCCAGCCAAAGGGGGGACAAACCCAGGCAACAGTGATCAGTTGCCATATTCTTATGACAGTGATTACAAGAGCGAAAACGACTTGATGGTGAGTGGACCAGTTCCCCCTTTCATCTTCCCAATATGGACTTTCCAAGCCCTAATAGATTCAGGCTGCCCTAGGTGCCTGAACAACCTAACTATGGTCCTGAAACTGGGGATCAGAGCGAAAAAGCTGACCCACCCGATCCAGTTCAAACAAGTAGATGGCTCTCTGTTGGGAGGAGCCTATGCCACTCATTTAACCGAACCAGTGAGACTAGAGCTAATAGATCATTGGGAAACCATTTGATTCACAGTGGCTCCCAAAATGACAGATGCAGTCATACTGGGGCTTTCCTGGCTAGACAAGTGGGGCCCAACCATCTGGTGGCAAGGGGGTAGCCACAGACTGAGGATTGCAAAGGGACCCCAACCCCTTCCTCACCATCAAATAGAAGCACTGCCCACACAGAGAACCCTTCCAGAGAGTTCACCAGAACAACTGGCAGCCATCTGTGACAAAACTCCCGAGGTCAGACAGAACCCAAGAGAATATCAAGACCTCATCCTACCTCCCCACCGTGGGACAGACTGTGCCATAAAAATAATTCCTGGAGCAAAATTACCAAAACCCAAAATGTATGCCATGACACCTGGGAAATGCAAGAAAAGCGCAAATATATAGACAAAAACTTAGCAAGAGGGTTCATTGAACTAGCCAAACCACAAGTTGCAGCCCCAGTCCTGTTCAAAGAAAAAAAAGATGGAACTATGATATTATGCGTGGACTTTAGAGTGATCAATGGACTGTGCTTACACAATCTATACCCCCTCCCGCTCATAAAGGACATGTTATTCCACCTGGCCAAAGGAAAGGTCTTTATCAAATTAGATCTGGGAGAAGTGTACTATTGAGTCTGCATCATGGAGGGAGATGAATGGGAAACAATGTTCAATTGCCCCCAAGGAGCTTCCAATTCAAGGTCATGCCTGTTGGACTACAGCGCCCCCCGGCAGTGTTCATGCAGTTAATAATCAAGATGTTACATGAACAACGTTCTTGTCTAGTTGGCCAACATTTTCATCTACAATGAGATGATGGACGACCACATCTCCCTAGTCCGTCAAGTACTAGAAAAACTTCTCACAGCAAATCTGTATGTCAAGCTATCGAAATGCAAATTTCACCATGCACAGTTGGGCTACCAAGTCTTCAATGAGGGCATAGAGATGGACCCAGCCAAAGTACAAGCTGTTTTGGGCTGGCAGCCCCCTCATACCTGCAAACAGCGACAAAGCTTCTTGGGGTTCGCAAACTTCTACTGACAATTCATCTCCTCCTTCATGAGGATTGCTAAACCCATGATGGACCTCCTAAACACAGGGAGTCTAGGAATGAAACCCCATTCAGGACAACCCCTACCATGGGACCTAACCTGCCAAAAAGCATTTGAAACACTGAAAGAACTGTTTGCAAAAGAACTGAAGTATCCTTACCCCAAACAACCCTTCATCATTTAAGCCTTGCCAGAGATGTGGCAGTGGGAGCAGTGTTATTCCAAAGAAACAACCAAGGAAATCTACAGCCCTGCACCTACACCTCCCGCAAACTCAAGGATACAGAGAGACGATGGGCTGCATGGGAAAAAGAGGCTTTCGCAGTGAGATGATCACTGCAAACCTGGTGTCACCTGGGGGAAGGGGGGCAGAGACCATTTGAAGTCTGGACCGACCATAAAAACCTGTTCTGGTGGCCTGGAAGCCCTTAAGATCCCATAGGAACCCATTAAAATTATCATCCAAACAAGTCCGATGGGCTCAATACTTCAGCTGATTCATGCTAAAACACACTCCGAGGAGGGGGGGAGGAACTTTCTGGCTGACTCCCTCTCCTGCATGCCCCAGTACAAATGCCGCATGTCCCAGTACAAAATGCCCCCCTACCCAAATAGCTGCTCAAGTAACCATCAGATGACAATGCCATGATCAGCAAGACCAACCCGCAGATGACCTAACTACAAAACTCAAAACCAAACTGCTAACAGACCCTTGGTTCTGGGACAATCAATGCACCTTGACAAAAAGAGATAACCTGGCATGGAAGGGGACAACACTCTCCATCCCAGAATCCCTACACACCCTAGTTCTTCAGAGGAGCCATGATGCCAAACTGGCAGGCCACTTTGGGTTCTTAAACTTGGCTTGGAGGCAGTTCTGGTGGCCTGGCATAAAGAAAGACATGGACAGTTATGTGAAAAGTTGCTCTATCTGCACCGTGTTGAAAAAACAACCAGGAAACACCCCTGCTACAAACGGTTGCGGAGCCAACGAGGCCATGGGAGGAGATTGTAATGGACTTCTAGTGGAGTTGCTGAAAAGTGGGGGAAACATGGTGATTTGGACTGTAATAACTTATTTTCCAAACAGGTGCATTTCATACCCTACAGCTGACTACCCCCAGCCCGCGAGTTACCCAAGCTGTTCCTGAAGCAAATCTACCACTTGCATGGAGTACCACAGAGAATTATCTCAAACAGAGAGGTCCAATTCATAGGCAACTTTTGGAGGGAGTTCTTGCGGCCTATTGGGTAATCCCAGGGTCTTAACTTGGCCTTTCATCCAAGCACCAATGGGGGGGGGCAGAGAGATTGAATGCCATGGTAAAGCAGTATCTGAGGTACTACGTGAATTAGCAATCATTTTTTTGTTGTTGTTGTACAGGTCTCCTTCAAGATGTGAGGGGAGTTGAATGTCAACTCATAAAACATTTTGTATACACATTTTATACTTGTCAACAGAAAAAAGGGGAGTTTGAAAGATCAGGCATTGAAAGTACATTTCATTCATATTTTCTTCAGAGACTGATTAGATGACTGAAGCTTCTGCCATGCAAAAATCTAATTTTTCTAAGTCTTTCTTTATTTGCTGTACTAAATTTATATAATTACCTTCTTTTATTGTTGCGCATCTTGCTGTAAGCCAGATGCCCAAATATTTAATTTTCTTTGTAATTTGTTTCTTCCGCTAATTTCTTTTTCTGATTATCTGTTAATTTTTTCATTATCATTTTAGTTTAGTCTTTGTTGATTGTTAAACCGGTTACTTCCCCAAATTTCTCTATTTCTTTTATTAATTTTGGTCCTGATTCTATTGGTTCTTCTGTGAAGAATATAAGGTTGTCTACAAATGCTTGGGCCTTGTATTTTTCTTGTTTGATTTTTAGCCCTTTTATTTTCCGGTTACATCTAATTTTTATCAGCAAAATTTCTAAAGTCAGGATAAAGAGCAGAGATGAAAGTGGACATCTCTGCCATACTCCTTTCCTTATTTCGAATGAGTTTATAGATTCCCCATTAATTATTATATGAGCTTTCTGAATTGAGTAAATTGATCCTATCATTTTTTCAAATCTATCTCTGAATTTCATATCCTTTATCTGCTGGATCATAAATTGCCAATTTACCTTATCGAAAACCTTTTGGGCATCCAGAAAAACTAGCACAGTCTGTTTTTCAAATGTACTGATTACTGTCCTCCTATTGTTTTTTATTTGTCTTGTTGGTAAAAAGCCATTCTGATCTGAATGTGTTTTGCTCTTTAATATTTTTTTCATTCTTTCTGCCATGATCTTTATAAAAAATTTGTAACAGGTATTTAACAAAAAGATTGGTCTTTTTTTTATCTCTGTGGTATCTGTGCCTTCCTTCAGTATCAGGGCAATGTAAGCTTCTCTCCATGATTCTGGTAGCTTTGCCTCTATTAATACCTCATTGCAAACTTCCAAAAGTATCAAATCAATTGCTTCTCCTAAGATTTCATTAGACTTCCCCTGGTAATCCATCCGTTCCTGGCATTTTATTATTTTTTTGTTTTTGCCTCCCTCAATTCTTCTATTGGGATATCCCTATTTAACATTACCCTTTCATCTTCCGTTAGTACTGACATGGTCTCCCCTTTTAGATAGTGATTTATTTTCTCATATGTAATGTTCTCTTGTTTATAGAGTTCTTTGAAGAACTCTTGTATGATCTCTTTTTTCTTTTCCATATTATATTGTAATTTCCCCTCTTTATCCTGTAATTGTTATTTTTTCTCTTTCCTTTCTTAATCTGTATGAAAGCAGCCTCTCCAGTTTGTTGGCATGTTCAAAGTAATTTTGTTTTACAAATTTCAAGGCTCTTACATTTTTTTTCCTGTTCTAATATATTTAATTTATATTTGGCTAATACTCTTTTATTTATAATTTGCTCATTCCCCAGTTTGTTTTGTAATTGGGTTTCTTGTAGCAAGTATTTACATTGTAATGCTTGTAGTCAAGAAAAGAGTAAGGTTACTCCTGCAAACAGACGAAATGGGTTTAAGACCAAAGAACCTT
>BHFT01044068.1:0-45355 GCA_004320025.1 Laticauda laticaudata
CAATAGATAGAGATGGTTTTAGATTGCATAGTGCTTTTTCAACATTGTCTTTTGTAAAATCGATATGTATTAGATCATTGTAGTTGTCTGTGGTTCAACTAGGAACTACTGGGCATGATCCATTGCTGTTTACAAATACTGAGCCAAAGAATGAGTTGAAGAGATTGGCTTTAATAGTGTCATCGTTGCAGTCTTTACCATTAGGTCCTTTCAGGGTTGGGATGGTCCTTGAATCTTTTAGTTTGGTTTGTTTGTAGAAAGCATGAGTGGAATTGGTACGTAGAAAGTTTTCCTCTTGTTTAATGTGATAATTGATGCATTCAGTCTTTATCTGGTGGCATAAATTTAAACATACCCAATTCTACAAACATATCCGTTCTCAAGAATGGAAGAACATCCCACCTGAAACCGTGCCAAGAACACTTCACACTGTCGACAGTCAAACATCTTTGCTTTGTTTTTTGAGGACAAAAGGTTCCTTCAGCTGATGGATATGGAATTTAAACAGGATGAAACCAGTAGTTGGGTCGCTCCACTACCCCTTTCACACACCTAGGCAACGCTTGCCAAACAACCTACAATACGCGCTCTCTCACCTCTTTAGTCTAAAACGAATCATGACCCGGAAGCCAGAGATGAAAGCTCACCTGGTGGAGTTCATGGACAAGATGGTACAGAACAGACACGCTGAGCCGGCCCCACCCCTGGGAAAGATGAAGAATGTTGGTACCTGCCATTCTTTGGAGTATACCATCCTCAGAAACCAGGCCAAATATGTATAGTCTTTGATGCCAGCATACAGTTCCAAGGCCACTCTCTGAACAAGGCCTTTCTTACAGGACCTGATCTCATGAACAATCTCCTTGGAGTGCTCATCCGCTTCAAAAAAGAAGCCACAGCCATTATGGCCGACGTACAGCAGATGTTCTATTCCTTCCTCATATGGAAAGATCACCGCAACTACTTCCGTTTCCTGTGGTTCAGTGATGAACAGTACAACCAACAGATTTTGGAATACAGAATGAGGGTGCATGTCTTTGGCAATGGCACTTTCCCTGCAGTTGCAAACTACGGTTTACGACATACAGCTCGAGAGGGACAAGCCAAATACGGAACAGAAGTAACATGTTTTGTAGAACATGACTTCTACGTGGATGATGGCTTGAAATCTGTATCCACCCCAGCGGAGGCCACAGATCTCTTGAAGAATACACAGCAAATTCTAGGGAAGGCCAACCTCAAGCTACATAAGATAGCTTCCAATACATATCCAACTCCAGCAACCAGTCTTTATATGTTTTAGCCTCCATTCGCCCAATCATCTTTTTTGCTCTTCTCTCCGGTCTTTCTAGAGTCTCAAGATCTTTTTTACATTGTGGCGACCAAAACTGGATGCAGTATTGCAAATCTCTTACGAAGGTCTTATAAAGTGGTATTAACACTTCACATGATTTTGATTGTATCCCTCTGTTTATGCAGCCTAGAACTGTGTTGGCTTTTTTGGCAGCTGCTGCACACTGCTGGCTTATACAGTGGAGCCTCGGGTCATGACCATAATCTGTCTCTGGACTCCAGTCACAATCCAATTTGGTTATGTCCAGAAGCACGACTGACTGTGCTTGTGCACAGTCAAAAAATGGCAAAGGGGAAATCAGTGCGGAAAAGCAATCTTTCTGTGCTGATTTCACTTGCCACCTAATTTTTGAATCATGACCTGATTCAAAAATCAGGTGGATTTTTTGTTTGCCACCCGATTTGGTTGCGAACAAGAGTGTTTGTGACCTGAGGTTCCACTGTATTTAAATGATTGTCTGCTAGGACTCCAAGATCCCTCTGACAGCTACTACTATTGAGTATGGTACCACATATACAATACCTGTGCATTTCATTTTTCTTGCCTAAATGTAGAAACTTAAGACCCTGTCAAACTGGCCGACGGATGCAAAACGGATGAGCAAAATGTTCCATCCGTTGTTATTCGCTCTCAAAAGTGCCCCGAATTTGCATAACCAGAGCGGACAACACGGAAAGGAATGGACGGTGGGGGAGGACGTAGGGCGGATGGAAAGTGGATGCTCCACGGAAGCCTAGCGGATGGAAGCAGATGGGAGCGGATGGCACATCCGCAAGGCTTCCAGGGAGCCACAGCAAAGCAGATGCGGAATGGAAAGAGCGAGATGGCCGAGCGGATTGAAGCGCATGCACAGTGGATGCACAGCAGAATGAAGCAGGTCATGCAAGAGCGAAAGCCTAGCGATGCCTAGCGGATGCCTAAGCATTTCACTTGCAACATTGCGGGAGGATGCATATACGTCAGCCCCGGATATAAAGGGAAGCAGCTCACAAGGCAGGTCACCATTCAGGAGAAAGGACCTGCTTCTAGACACAGCTTGCCAGCCTGCAAGCCAGCCAGCAACCCAACAAACCATGGGAAGAAACGGAAAGCCTCTGCCATCTGCTGCCAGCCCTGGCAAAGAGGACAGGGCCACCCTCTCACCCCCTGGCCCTGACTCTGCTTCTGCTGGGCTTCTGTGCCCGGACTCGATTCTTTCTGGTGCTGGGGCTTCGGCTGATGCTCTTCTGGTGGTGGTGCTTCTGCTGGTGCTTACTCATGCTGGCACTTGCTCCTTGGTGCTTGGTGGCTTCTGCTGCGTACTTTACTCTGCTGGCGCTGCTCCTTGGTGCTGGTGCTTCTGTGGTACTTAACTCTGCTGGCGCTGCTCCTGGTGCATGGTGCTCTGCTGTGCTTACTCTGCTGGTGCTGCCTCCTGGTGCCGGCTGCTTCGTCAAACATGGCTGGAGGCATCCTCATTGAAGTTCTGAATGCACGAGGGCTTCGTTCCTGAGCTCCACCATCAGCTTTGTTGTGTACAGTCCGTACTCTGCTCTTCTCTCCATCCATCTCTTCGGACCCAGACGCTTCTTGGCCGCCTCGTTTTTTTTCCGCGTTAGTAGAGTTCACAGAGCCTGTAGATGGTTTCGCACTGTTGCAGAAACGAATGGTGGCTACCATAAAGGATGTGTTACGAGTCCATAGGCTGGACATCAGATGGATGCTGTGGAGAAGCAAGAGCCCAGATGAAGGCTGCAGAGGTCTGCACAGCAGGGCTTGCTGGACTGAAAGTGACATTCCAGGGAGCTTCCTCCCCCTTTTTATAGGCCAATATAGGTTTTCCACCTAGGTTGTCCTTTTTGGCATCCTCAGGGCATCCTGAGCAAACTCCTAAATATCCGAGAGTAGGTCCCCTTGCGAACGTTTTTCCATTTTAAATGCTTTGTATGTGAGCTGCATCCGCTTTCATCTTTCTCCGTCCGTTGGCTACTAACGCTGTGCAATCCGTTCCGCGTCCATTTCGCTTCCTCCCTGTGTCCATTTTGCCGATGGAGCGGATTTGAGTTTTGCATCGGATGCGCAGCGGCATGTCCTAGCGGATATTAGCGGACACGTAACGATTACAACGGATGTGGAACGGAAATGTTCCCCGTATGCGTTTGCGGATGAGAACGGACACGTTGGATACATTTTTCACTCAAAAAGTTTTGAGCAGCTCAAAACTTTTGACAGTGGATGTGAACCGCAGTCACGGAATGCTGGACGGATGTGATGGATTGAAAAACGGAGGCAGTGGAGTTACAGAATGCGATTGAATCGCGTTTAACCAACGGATGGCAAGTTTGTATTTCCGTTTTACATCCTCTTTCCATCCGTTGGTGCAGTGTGAACATGGGGCTTTACTTTTTCACATTTAATTTTCATTTTGGTTAGAATGTCACCAATGTTCAAATCAGGTCAAATACTTCTCTGTAATATTAAGCCTGTCTTCTGGAGTGTTGGCTATTTCCTGCCAGCCTGGTTATCATCTGGAAAATTGAGAGTTCCCCATCTATCTCCTCATATGAATCATTGATAAGCATATATAAAGGGCTGCTGGCGGCCCTAAAACAGCAGCCTTGAGTTTCCCCACATTATACTTTCCCTCCATGATAGATGTAGTTCCATTGAGTACTACATGTTGAGTGTGCAGATTGGTCAGCAGTACCAACCAATCTGTGATGATGCTGTTCTAACCCATTATTTTTCTATCATTATTCAAGTAATAATTGTGCTCTACTTCTATCAAAATTGCCTTACTGAGCCCAAGTTAATTATATCCACAGCATCCTCGGTTCACTCATTTCGTCACTTTGCTCCAAATAATGCCAATTAAAACTTTGTCTGGCTGATCTGCGTTTTTGAGCAACCCATAGCTTGCCTTTTCATTATGACTTTAGTTGCCACTAGGTGTTTGTGAATCATGCTTATCTTTTCCAGCAACTTCCAGATAACGAGGTCAGATTGATAGTGTCAATTAGTTTCCTGAACTTTTTTTTTTCTTTTTTGAAGATGGGAACCACATCAGCTCTTTTCCAGTCCTCTGGTAGTTCCCTGGTGCTCCAGGATTTTTGAGAGCTCTAGTTCAGTGGTTCTGAGATCATGTTTCCAAGTTCCTTCAGAACCTTGGGGTGCAATCCATCTGGTTCTGGTGATTTGAACTCATTTAGGGTGGACAGATGCCAACTTACCATTTGCTTGCCAATTTTAACTTGGACTTTTGTGTAAAAACGGATGCAAAAAACCTAGTCTGCTTTCTCCCTGTTGCTTGTCACCATCTTGCCATTAATGGATCAATCGTTTCCTTGACTTTTTTCTTGTTTTTTTTTACATGTTGAAAGAAGCTTTGTTATTTTTTGACTTTTGTCACAAGCCTTAGCTTTCCTCATTTCATCTTTTCAGGCTCAGACTATTTGAATATATGTGCCTTAGTTACGTGCCCCTCTGTCAACTTTTTATACTTGTCCTTTCTGTCTTTGAATTTATCAGATCAATTTATCTTTATGCAGCCATGCTGGTTCCTTTTGAGAGATGTTGTTTTTCTTTTTCATTGGTATTGTTCTAGACTGGGCTTTTATAATCTCACTTTTCAACAGTTTCCAAGCTCCTTGGTTGTTTTCCCCTTGAGGATTCTCATCGATGGAATCCTTCCCAAGCTCTCTCCACATTTATTGAAATTAGCTCTCCCGAAAGTCCAAGAGTCTAGTTTGACTTTCTTCTATTGCTTGTGCTTGCACAATGTTGAATTCCAATATTGCATGATCAGTTCCCTCCCCCAAGGTTCCTGTAGCTTCAACACCTTCTCATTTCATCTCTGTTAGTGAGAATTTAGTCCAATATTGCTGATCCCTTCTTTACTTTTTGAGAGACAAAGTTGTCTGCTAGGTTTGTCAGGAACCTGTTTAATCTTCCACTTGGTGCAGAGTTTGTCTCCTACATACCTTAGTTAACTAACTAGCAGAAAGTTCATCTACTTGCAGTTGCTGTTTCACTTCAGAACATGCTAACTTTCCACAATTTAATTCTTACTTGAAGGAATATGGTGAAAAAATAGTATGGTGGGAAAAGGCTGAGAATGCCCAGCGCAGTGTTGCTGATCACCTTGGCACATGTTGATGCCAGATTTAGGTCCCAGGATAGAGGCTTTGGTTCCCAATTAAACCCTGCCACTATTTATATTTAAGATATGATCTGTCTATGCAAGACTCTAATTCTTCTTTTTGGCTTAATGCAGAAGCCTTGGGAGGCATGCTTTCCATTCTTTGTAAAGCTGCCTAATCAAAGGTGGGAGAAAGGCTTAGCCTCTCGCACCTTCAATTGCTACATAGTTCATTCCTCAAACAAAGCCATAAGAGAACCAATGTGTGAACTTGGCCTCTATGCTTGGATTTCTAATTTTAACTAGAGGCTTAAATGGGCAGCTCCATTCTCCCAGGTGGCCCCATTAGAGCACTAAAAGGACTACGGGTTCATTTTCAAAGGTCATCATCACTTTACCTAGCAGGGCTCCTGTACTGTTGTAGTGTCTCTGGAGCTTCTCAGTCATCCAGGTCATGGCTGTCCCAAAGGTGCTTTTTCCAAAAGGCAACTGGACTTCCTTGATTTTTTTTCCAATTCTCATCTAAGAAGCTTCTTCGGTTCAGTTGAACTCTTCAGCTTCAGCTTCAACTTCTGGGATGAGAAGTGAAATGTTTCCAAAGGAAAAAAAAACCAAGAAAGTCCCAGTTGCCTTTTGGGAAAAACATCTTTGGGTGTTTTGTTGGAGGCACCTGCCTGAATGCATATTCTCAGTATATCGGGTAGTCTATTTACCTGTTCTGCAACTATCCAAAAGGCTAGCAATGCTACATATCCAGGAGCCATTCAGGAGGGCACTATATAGAAGTGAAGTTATTGGTATAAAAACATCAGGGCCATGGTTACCACCAGTCTTTATTATCAGTTTGGGAAAAGCTTGCCTCTCTGCTTAAAATTTATGCATGGCAGGCTACTCTTAAAAACACTGCTCAGTCCAAAGTGATTGGATCAATTCTGGAAAGCCAGGGAGCTGTTCTTCATTAGTTACTTATGGTGTCACCCCAAAAGGCTTGGCAACCCCAATTTGCTCACTGCCTCATAAGCTAGCCCCTTTTAGTCCCCAGGCCCTGATTTTTGCAGCCTTGTGCTACTGCTGAATAGGCACCACAGTACAAAGGAGAATGAAAAGAAT
Organism: Laticauda laticaudata; assembly: GCA_004320025.1. Taxonomy (NCBI): domain Eukaryota; kingdom Metazoa; phylum Chordata; class Lepidosauria; order Squamata; family Elapidae; genus Laticauda; species Laticauda laticaudata. Next base: position 6,582 of record BHFT01044068.1, read on the forward strand.
CAGGCCAAATCATCCCTCTGCCAGTTTCTCCATTGCAACACCAAATGCTAGGTTCCTGTAAGGTTTGTTTTGGTGCAAAGAGAAATAAAACATGTGGATGAACTCTGCTCCTCCACAGCCCATTGAATTTGCAAACTGATGCTAGCTGTTCCCAGCCATGGATAGCTTCTTCTAAACCAGTCTCATCAAGTGTGGTGTTCAAACCACTTTCTGAAACTTTGAGGAGCTCACTGGTAAGGCAGAGGTGGGTGGGAGCCAGTCTCTCCAACTTTACAGCAAGGACCAGGTGATCTCCAATCCTAAAGCATGATCCTCCCATTGAAAAGGTGCATTAGAGGACAACAACTTGTTTGTGGTAGTTGCAGAGCAGCTAGAATTTTGTTCCGCTTATAAAACACCACTTCGGGATTATAAGCAGGGAGTGGCCAGCTGGAGCAGATTGTATTCTTCATATCTCATAGGACCACCAATATCCAGATGGTGGGTGCCATTTGGGAAACAAGCAATCAAGGCAGGAGAGTGTAGTAGTGGTTAAGTATTGGAGTACCAGAGAGACTCCAATTTACCATCCAGTTTAGCATGGAAACTGACTGGTGAGTTTAGGCCCATTACTCTTAGCCAATCTCCCTCAGAGGATTGTTGTTGTGATAGCAGTAGAAAGGCTCCGTAAACCACTCCAGCATAAAGAAGGAAGCTTTGTATGCTAGTCCTTTCTGATTGGGCAAATGAAATCCCCACATTTTGAACATTTTTTGTTTTCTCTTCTGTGTTGCTTTCATTTCTTTACCGTGCCTCTCAAATATTCATACTTGAAATATGTTTTGCTGCTAACATAATTTGTAGGCAAATAAACCCTCTCTCATTTTTGCTTAGTATCAAGAACTCTATAAAAGCATTTTTAACCAAAACAGAGTGTCCTCCAAACCAGATTTTGCTACTGGTCTAAAATCACACAGCTTTGAGTTGATTTCTTCAGATGAAGCTGAAACAGTGGCAATCTATTTTTAAGGCTTTTGGACCTTATTTCCCCATTGACTTGCTACTTGGCAAGTTCCTGGGCTTCAGGTCCTGTAAGAAGAATGCTAACTAGAAGGATCTGTAGCTCCCCTTAGTAGCAGTGAGATAAAAATAAAATCAAAGAGTGCTGTCAGTTTTCCCCTTCTTTGCATCCTGCATCTCTCTAAAGCACAGGCCTGCTTCTTGTTTGTTTTCTTACCTTCCCTTCCTTCTCTCCTTTATATCTCTTAAATTCTTTCGACACTGAACAGTTTTACCTCAAAATATAACAAACCCAATTTCCTGTTCACAGTGAATGTCATTTGGACCCTGAGCATGGGGGGTGGGGGTGGGAGGGTTGTAATTGATTTTTAAATAATTTCCTGGTGAGATTGTCCTGGGGAAAGTCCATATCTGCAGTTGCCTAGATCATGTTCTCACCAGCTTTTCTGGTTCTCCTGGTTCAAGAGTGAACCTGAACCTGAGATGCACATGGGCGGCTTGTCCTTCCTCCCACTGGCATTTTGTCTAACAGGACTACTGGAGAAAAGGAAGAGCATGACACATAAGAGTAAGGATGGACAGTCCTGAGGGCCAGAGAGTTAAGAGATGTGAAGTGAATCCTATGTAATAGAATGAGCAGAGACTCGTAGAAGCTCCAAATTGAAGGAAGCTTGGTACTTCATCATGAAATAAAGTGTATTAGTGAGGTCTTACGATAAAGCCTTATGAAAAACAGTTTGACAATCCGGGTATGGTTAGACTGCAGAAGAAATGGCTGAAGGAAGATATAATAACAGTCATCAAACATCTGAAAAGTTATATATAGGAGAGACAGTGGACTTAGTCTCAGTTCCCCCAGAACCAATGGATTAACACTCCATGGAAGGGGGTCTAGCTTGGATATCAGAAAAAACCTTGTGGCTTACAACCCGTCAATTGGTGAAACAGGTTGCCAGATAATATGGTGTTTTCCATAGAGACTAGATGTCCATCTGTCCGAGATCCTCTTGGAGTTCCTACGCTTAGACCGGGGCTTGGATTAGATGACCCAATTCTATGAAATGTTTTCTTTCATCCATAAGACTGTTGCCTGCCAAAATGGGGGAGAGTAGGTGTCATTATAAATAGCCATACACTGGTCTCAAAATCAGCTACGCTTTGTTAGTTTACTGATGAAATAGGAAAACTGCTGTTGTCCAGATATTCTGGGCTACCATCCCACTAGCTCTAAACAGCAGGACCAATATTTAAGGGCTTAGAAATTTGGAGTCATCACATTTCTGAAAAACTCTAGATTGCCTATATGCCATTTTTAGCATTTTAAAGTAATCCATTTGGACAATGTCTCTCTTAGATATTTCTGGCACTACATAAATGGATACTGATACGCCATTTCCTCCATTTTTGTGGACGCTGAAGTTTGTAGCCTTTTTGCTCCTCTGTGACTGTCCTAAGTAACTCTGTAGGTGTGCCTACCAAATTAAAATTCTGTTTAATGCCTCATATGAAATGGCTCCTAGTCTAGGCAAACGTTTTTGCCACAAGCACTCTGTGGTTCTCACAAATGTGTTCAGTAAACTGAACGCAGCTGACCATTTGTAAGATTTGCCACAGCTGAGATTTGTGTCTGTGGTAAAGCAGAAGGAAAAGGCAAAGCTTCTCTCCTGAACTCTCATCTAAGTTACTTCATTAATGAGGAATGGGAAATTGTTTCATCACCTGCCAATGCCATAAGCTTTGTTACATGCTGGAAAAATGTTTCCATACTCAGATTTATTTTTTATTACAAATTTTGGTTTCTACAACAAATATTGCTAATGTTTTTAAAAAATGAAGAAAGCAAGTGCATTTCATACGATCGTCAGTTTGGAGCCATCCTTTTAGATTTTGTGTAGTAGTTCCTGTTTCTGATAGTAACATCACTCAGCACACAAATGTATACAGTAGATATGTACGTATGATAAGCCCTACTAATCATTTTGAAGTTTTAGCTCTAACTATAGGGATTAGTATTACAATTATCATCTGGCTGACAAGCACCAGTATCTTCCTTGTCATTCCTCTGAAAATACTGCAACTTAGGCAAGGAACAGGCTCACAGCATACCTGTTATTAATGGGAACTTTTCTTAAATAGGACTGTTGACATGCTGACTTGGGACATCCAGGTTGAGAAGCACAGCTTTAGATCTTTCCACTGAGGATTCCCTGGAAACTGTATGAGTTGACAACATTTGGGTTGCATAAAAGAAGATGGAGAGACATTGCTTCCTTTAAAATGTGAAGCACCGCCATGCGAAAAGCTGAGACAAGTGGTTCTCTGATGGGTCCCAGTCAGAAAGCCAGAATTGACAGATTAATATTATCAAGAAGCTGATTTAGTTCAAGGTTAAAAGTTACTAACAGCTATTTGATAGATAACTTCCTTCATCTCCTGTTTGGGTTGGAAATATTTCAGCTGCAAGATCTTGCACTGATCACTGTATTATTTTTCTTTCTCTTCCAATTCAAATAAATGTTCAGTATTAATAAGTTTTGTGTAACAGTATAAAGATAATTAAAATGAGTACAACTAAGTGTACCTACCCATGTAGTAATAAGATTAACACTATTTCACATATGTTACTATATTGTAAATTCTATAGGAATGTCAGATCTGCATATCTTTTGACCCTAATACATACATTTCCAGGAAAGCAAGACATTTTCTATGTGAATCATCTCCTAGAAGATTCAAAACCCCTTATTACTTGTACAGTAGCCAAATTCTGTGGTTGCCATGATGACAATAAAACAAAGTGGATCAAAGAAATAATTTTTATTCATCACTTTAGATTGAATACATGTTAGTTATCTTGTTTTAGGTGATACATATTTTTTGGTCCATAAATGGTAATATTTCAGATTTATACTTGCAGGGGTAATTAACCTACTTTTGAAATGGCGTGTGTTTTATTTTTGTTATACTAACATTGTATCTCATCTATTATATTTGACTCTGGTTTGGTGTTTGGTTTTTTAAAAAATTTTTGCAGATCATTGAATAAATGGGTCAGTATGTACAGTATGTTATCTTTGCAATTTAAAAAAGGAAATAAGTGACACTATAAACTAAGGGGTGCATTTCTAATTTTGCTCCCTGTAATCTAAGCATCCAAGGGGGGGAAAACCGGGTGGGATTCTACCAGTTTGCATCTATTCACTAGAACCGGTTGTTAACATTCTTAGCAGTTTGGAGAACTGGTTGTTAGAAGAAATTACTGGGCTAATCCTGTAAGGAAGGCAAGAAGGAAACATTCTGGTGTTGCTTACAGAAACTGCCTNTACAGAAACTGCCTCTCCATTAACCCTTATTACATTCTTGGCAGGACTAGACTTCCTGTCTCAGGAAGGTCTCTGGAATTGTTTCCCCTCCTTTGCTGGTACTTTGCTTATGTGGAGTGACCATTCAAAATTAGAATGACACAGAAAAAAGTGACTTATGACCATTTTCAAACTTACGGGTGTGGCAGTACCCCCACACTCATGAGAGGCCAGGTGAGGAGATGCGTGCCTTAATGTGAGTGATATTGAGTTGGCCACACCCAGCCAATAACATGACCACCAAGCCATGTTCATCCAGTCACATGACCACCAAGCCACACCCACCACCTAAGCCACGCCCACAGAACGTTAATGTTAAAAATTTGAATCCCAACCCTGGAAGAAACCCACTATTTTCTATAAAACCTGGAATGAATTATGTTGCGAGTGCAGGCTTAATGCCACTGTGCTTTCTGCTCCTTTGATTGTCTATGAAAAATCCAATGATCCTTCAAACAGCTAACTACATTCTGGAAAGCATACAGCTCTTTTTAACATAATGAAAACAAGCTGTTGTATCTAACAAAAGGCAATGAAAATGCCAGAGTGGCACTCAGGGTTATCCAAAACTAGATTACTCGCAGAGCAGCTGGTTGTTTCCAGAAAAGACCATCTGAAATTCAGCATGGAAAGTGGAATGTTTCCTAATCACATGTTTCTCAAATTATAAGCTCCCTTGTTCAGCCAAAGGGCCCTGTGATTTTGATAGGCCAGTCACTGACCACAGGTTAATATGTGGAGAGATTCCCTGAGTTGTGTGGTCAGCTGCAGCTTTCTTCAAGAGGAAGAGAACTCAACAGTTTTAGACCAATATCATCCCATTTGAATTCTGCATGATGATTTAAGTTTAGTGACATTTATGCCATATTAGATATCTGTACTTCCAACATATGGTCTGTGACACAGGTGTACCCCTGACTGAGGGGCAGACTTGGCATTTGTTATGGTAGTGGTTGGCAGTGGGGTGTTTTAAAAGTAGAACTGAATCTCATTTCTTCTTATCTACATTTGCGTGGAATTAAAACTGAGGTATAATAATAACTTGTCTTGAATTTGATCACTTTCTTCTCCTGCCCACAGTAAAAATGGCTCTGCAACAGGTGCTTTTTGGGCCTCATGAAGTCTCATGCCATACACTCTTAGCTTATTAGCTCTTCCTGACTGGGCTTCCAGGTAGGGTATTTAAACCAAGGGCTCGCAATTAATTTTCCCAAGAGACCACATGAGAAACTGGGACTGTTCTGAAGAACTGAACCAATAGGGCTATGAAGGTACACGATGTAACGCAATGCAGTTGTGTTGTATGTAAGATAGACACTTATTTACATTTGATTTCTAATTTCCAGTTGAGCTGGAACAGGGACAGCCAAAGAGCCAGATATGGCCTGGGTGCCATAAAATGCCCAGGTCTGATCTAAACTAAACCACCTTCTGCATTTGGTCAGTGATCATAGGGGCTGCTGAGAGAATTGTAGCTGAGAAATACTGGGTGACTCAAAGCTGCCTCCATTTCTCCTGGCAATGGTTCTCAGAGTCTCCAACCAAGTCTTTGTATCTCAAATTCTTATTTACTTGTTTTTTGTAATTGTCTGAGCCCCCAAGTTCAGTTAATAAATAAATGAATGAGCAAACAACCCTGAAGTCACTATCCAGGACTGACACAAGCATATCATGATCTGGATGAACTGACCCCACTTGCCAGAGAATTGTCTCTTTTTTTAAAAAGGTCTTACTGTCAAGAGTGAACACCTAGGTATGTATACAGTTGCAGATACCTGCTTTTATTTCTATTTCTAAAATACTTTATTTGTTTCTGCATCAACAGTTTGAACAGAAAACCTACGCCATCCAAGATGGCTTCCAAGTGTGATTCAAAGTGTTAGTCACTATCTATAAAATGGGGCATCCTCAAGATGCTACTTGAGGAAGCATCTATCTCTCATAGTATCTGCCCAGTTGATCCAATCTGCAAGGTTGGCCAGCTCCAGGTTCCTTTGATTAAACAATGCAATTTAGTGGGGCCCCAGGAATGCTTTTTCTCTGCCCTCTAAAATGAGGTTTTTCCAGATGGTTTGCTCAGAGCACAGATACCTATACTGAAAATAGAGCAAACACAATGTTGTCTCCATGTTTTCCGTACATCCATGCAAATAGGGTCTAATATGGTCACTATTTGGGAGTCATCATAAAGATTTCAGGTGGCTTGCCGACTCCTACCTGTTCCCTTTTGGCCCAACTGTTTCTTGGTCATGTATTTGCCATACAAGACAACATATGGCATGGGTAATTGTTTTGGGCTCAGTATTGGAAGAGTTTAGCAAGATCATATTTTAATGGAGAAAGGCCTTAAGAGTGAACTCATTATATAAAATGGGGAAATCACCTCTATAAGGAGCTTGAATTTTAAGAGACACATAATCTTCACAGTTCATCAAGTATTCTTACAGACTCTTACTACTATGAATCAACTATCCCCAACCAATCTAAATTTCAGGCTGGGTAAAATTTTCAAGTACAAATAAGAGAAGGAAGATGGCATGTGTATCAAGAAATCTATATTGTTATCTGCCAAGATTTTTGTAAAAATATGTATGCTCTCATCTGTGCACACTGATCATACTTTATCTATGAGATAAATGGTTAAGAATATCCAGAGGAGTTTGTTCTTTCAACTTCTGCATATTTTTCTTTCCTGCACAGCAAGCTTTCTCCTCCTACTAAAATAAAGTGAGATGGACAAAAGTAATCGGAGAAGTCTCAGGGACTATTACCAGAATTTGCATCTTTCTGGAACAAAACACTTCAGTGAGGTTTTACAGTTTAGCAACAGGTTTAGTCTTTAGTTGTTGTTTTTTTAATGCTACTCATGACAGAAAAGCAGCCAACGCTGTTCATTCAATTTAAATCAACTTGCTGATCAAGACCAAAAAAGAGAGCATGCTGAATCAGACAATTTCCTTTATCAGTTTCAGAAGTAGATATACAAGCTAGACACTTTTTATTCAAACCTGATTAAAGCAGTTTGCAGTTCAGATACTAACCTGATCGCACAGTGCCTGTAATCTGTATTGTTTAGGATATCCACAGAATTATCAGGCAGTTTCAGTACAAGTAGTCACTGATTTATAACAGTTTTAGTAACCAAAGTTACGGCACTGAAAGAAGTGACTTATGACTGTTTTTCACACTTATGACTTTGCAGCATCCCCATGGTCACATGATCAAAATCCAGATGCTTGGCAACTGGTTCGTATTTATGATAGTTGCATGTCTCAGGGTCATACGATCACATTTTACAACTTTCTGACAAGCAAGTTGTAAAATGTGATCACATGACCCTCAGACATGCAACTATCATAAATACGAACCAGTTGCCAAGCATCTGGACTTTGATCATGTGACCATGGGGATGCTGCAAAGTCGTAAGTGTGAAAAACAGTCATAAGTCACTTCTTTCAGTGCTGTAACTTTGGTTACTTTTTGGTTACTTTGGTAACTTTGGTTACTTTTTCTGACAAGCAAAGTCAATGGGAAAACCAGATTCATTTAACATTCTTATTACTAACTTAACAACTGTAGTAATTCCCTTAACTACAGTAGCAAGAAAGGTTGTAAAATGGGGCAAAACACAACAAATGAGAAACAACAGAACAGGAATTTGGGGCTCAATTGTGGTCATAGGTTGAGGACTTCATTTATCAAAATATGCACCAATATTAAACAAAATTCCCCAGCACAAGAGAGTTGTGCGGAGAATTTACATTGCCTCCAAATGCGGCTTTCAATGGCCATTACCACCTAAGTTGGAATTTTCATCTTGATCCAGCTTCATCTGACTGGGATACTTGAAGTCACAAGGAAATTAAATCAGGAAAGTAGATTCTTGGCAGCTCGCTATTTAATAAATGGAAAACAGCAGTGTGTCTTGTGTGTGTGTGTAAAATAGGGGGGGCAGAGCGGCAGAATTTGATATAGCAGGAGAAAGAACAATGAGGCCTTTAGAATGAAAATAGTAGGGGGAGGGGGAAACCTAATAAAAACATGTTGATGACCTGCCTGTGATACTAGTAACTATCACATTCATATAATCCACTTAAGGCTTTTATTTATGGAAATGTGACTGGCTGAAAATAACTGCAGCACATGACATAGGTTCCAACTTTAAAAAAAATAGTAAGATTGTGTATAAGTCTTTTCATATCAGGTTCATGCCTACCGTATTTTGCTGTTTTACAGAAAGTCTATTTGCAATTCTTCATCAGTTGACCATATGGGGGTGAACCTCTCACCACATACCATGTTTTTTGGCTTTTCCATAAAAAGATTTATATCAGTACCACTGTTTGAAATATAACATGCAGTCAAGATTTTGTATTTCTCCTCAAGATTTTATCAAGCATAAGTGAATCAGAATATATACACCTAATCTATGTCTGGATTATCTATACACTGAATACACTTCCATTTCCATACATTATAAACGACTAGGTCTGGCATGGTGTATTTCTTTTTAATCACTCATGAGCCACCAGGCTCATGGTAAGGACATGTGATTAGTTCTACTTCCTTTCCCCCTTTTTAAGTTTAAACTATGTTAAATAGCCTGCCCAGAACATTGAAAAATGCAATTATAAAAATGTGATCTGCTAACTTGGACTGTGTCACAATCTAAGTATCCTGTTACTATATGATCATACTCTTTCAAACATATGACTTACTCTTCCTCTACCAATTCTCATAATTACACTTGAGTCAAAATAGTGATGAGCACAATACAACATAATTCCAAAGTCACTTGAATTGTAATAGCACTCATTTCCCAATATTTAATGTTGTTGACTGATGGTATAGCCTTTAAAAAAAACATATTGTTACAGGTGTCCCCAGTATTTCTTCATGGTCAAAGATATTGGAGGGAAGAGCTGTAGGAAGAAAATATGATATATTTTGAGGAAAAAATAACTTTCCAAAGATTTCAATGCTTATATTTTTCCGACCTTAACTGTATTAGAAACTCTGTCAGATCAAATTTTGGCACCAGGCTTGAAAGCAGGAGTGAGTTCTAGTTCTTTCTGCCTTAGGGATAGAAAGCCAGCTGGCTGACGTAGGGCCAGGCCCTCTCTCTGAGGCCTACTCACCTCACATGGTTGTTGTTGTGAGGAAAATAGGAAGAAGGGTGTGTATGTTCACCTTGAGTTAATTGTGAAAACAATAAAGGCTGAATACAAATAAATAAAAATCATACTTTATAACCAATACCATATTTTAATTACACCAGGTAGAGCAGACTCGTGGCTTAACCCACTGCCAGGAATGTACCAGTCTTCTTAGTTTTTTTTTTTTTCATTTTTAGGAATCCCAAGCAGAGGTCTTCATGTCTTGTTTGAATTACATGCTGGACCTAATCATTATATCAACACATATATTGCATGTGATATTTTAAAGCAACATTAGTTATCTATGATTTGGTTGTTTTTATAACCTATCTGTAGCACAAGCAAGGAACAAGCACAATGTCCTTTGTTAATTATTGTGGCCAGAGCTAGCACATATGGGGGTCACATATATATACACGAAGAAGAAATAACTCGGTATTAGGCTTCTAAGGCTAAATTTTATAAGGTGCAACTAATTATCACTGAATTTAATGGGTAGCAAGGTCAAGACATTAAAGAAGACATTTTGTTAAACTAATCAAATCATCCCATTATTTTACTGTACATGTTTTTTGGTTCTGCGGAATTATTTTAAGAAATATTCTTTAATATTCTGTTAAAAGCATCAGAATCTAACTCCAGCTGAAATCACAAGTCATTATATTCTTTCTGGTTTGTGTGTAATGTTATTACTTATCTATGAATTAAGTTGCACTTCATTGCAGGCAAAACTCTGCACTCCTTGAAGAACTAATGTTCTCGCTCTTGTGTACTCTTTTAATTATTGAAATATATGTTTTATTACACTTGATAACTCCGCACCATCTTTGGGGTGTGTCTTCATTTTAATGTTAAGTTTTGCCCACACACTATTGGCAAAGATGTTGCCATTTTATTGTACTCACTATTCATGGATCATGAAAAAAAAAACCTTTAAAACTACAGTGTTCACAAAGAGCCATTGTATTAAACAAAAATACAAGTAGAAAAAATTGCTTGTCTGGCACCCTTTTTGATAACCTAGCCAACTTTTTCTCAAATGTGTTTTTTTTAAGCAATACAGTAAGACCACCACATTGCAGATTCAGTATCTTTATAGGTGACCTGTTAGCTATTTATCACCTGAGCTATTCTAATCTAGAATACATTCTTATTGTAACAAATCTCAAATATTCAAGCCTTTTGAATGTCTTTTCTTAACATAGGAAAAAATAAAAATACATATCAGGACTGACTGTTCTTCAGTGAAGTTTTTGCTTGAAATACAAGCAGCTAAGAGAATGTGCTGGAAAGATTCTATCAGCAGTTGGAGGAAATACTCCAAGACATCTTAGAATGTATTTTTTTTTTAATTTCCCTGTACTTTTTGAGTTACCTCAGCTAATTTGTGTAATGTGTTTTTAGATTGTACAGTATGAATGCATTATCCACAAAAAGAAACACTGGCCTGAGTTTGCTGGATAATTGTAACCTTGCTACTTATAATTCAAATAGTAGAGTCTGCCCTTAATCCCAGGAACACTGAGCATCTCAGCAGTAACTACAGTTATTCTCAATTTCCCATCTCATTCATTGTTTACACAAATCTTAAAGTTGTGAAGGTTGGACACCCCTAATTTACATCTTCCTACTCATGAGGATTCTTGTTAATTGCAATGCTGTCTAGTGAAAGCATGCATTTCGGATAGAAATTCCTAAACACAATCCAAACCATTTTCAATTTAAAGATTTCTAACAGGAATGAGAAAGATTTTCTCATCAGCACAGACAAAATACAGGTTGTATTTATATTAGATTTATCTGTTGAAATACTGTCATCGTTGCTGAGATCCAAGAAAAACTTCACAAAGTTCACAAGATGAAAATCAGAACAAAAATCTGAAGTTCTTATATTTTACTTTTGTACACAAAGTCATGGTTCTGTTTCTGCCTCCTCCCTTTTGCTGGTTCTTCAGAGCCTGATTTCAGCCTTTATAAACAAAGTTTACTATGGTGCTAAGCAACATGCTTGATTCTATTCCAAGAATTGTAAACGGCTATCTCATCCCAACTTAAAATCAGCATGATGACTGAACATCATCATCCTGAGATTAATGTGGTATCAGACCTTCTACACATATCATGGAAGTGTTACAAAACTACTCTTTCATGTTACAACAATGTACAACACAGAGAGATGAAATTAGTTCACAGGCTTAAAAAAGCCTAAAGCTCCACTCCAGGCTTCTGTACTGTGGAAATGGTAGGGGCTACTTGGATAGGCTAGTGCTTGCAGTCCTGAATGGTGTTCTCATTTGAAAGGATCTAGGCAGGTTTTTATTTGGGAGAAGGAAAACCCTCTTTTTAAAAGTAAATTTTATTGGAGACCGACTGATTTTACACTTTATAGCATCAGCTCCTATACTATTAGAAAATGATGAAACTCCTCTGTAAAGTGCATGCTGTGAGAAAATTAGCTTTCTTCAGGTTGTTTCCTAGCTTTAAATCCAAAATATAGAATTGAAATGCTCATTTTCTGAATTTTATGCCTCATGAATACAGCATTAATTTAGTTATCAAGAATACTCTTAAAACTGACACACAGGAAAATATGTATCAGAACAGCCAGAAACTGAAAAACTATCCTAGAACAGCAGCATCCTTCGGCATTATAATTGCACAGAAGTTATTTTTCTAGAAATAGGTGTGCCACTAATATATTGCAGCAGCCTCTGGCAGCTTGCTTGGTTTTTATACTGGGTCAAAGGAGGCACATAGGGACTCTATTTCTCCTCTGTTAAGTCTGACTCACCAACATGAATGCAATTTCTTGTCACCTGTAACTATTGGGCGAGTGCTCAAATACAAAGCTTGCTTTGGCATAATTTTTAACAACACATTATCATGAGGCATCAGTGTAACCAACTTCTTTACCTGACCTATATACAAATACTGTTCTACAATATCAGTGTACTACTATATCATTTAACCAATAAACCAAGACAACAGTAATTGAATTTAAAGAATTTTAATACAAACTTAATATAAACTATTTCAGTCCCTCTCTTTAACATAAGACATTGACTCAAAATACTTTTATACCTTTTTCAAGTATTGCACAATGTAGGTACAAAATTAATATTTACGATTACATTTTCTTCCATAATATATAGCAAAAAATCTTTTAAACTTTTTAACAGAAAATACAATTTGTGTTTCTTTCTTGGAAAAGTTTTCCATACAGTTTGAATTCCACCACTTAAGGAATATTTGTACACTTTTTAGAACTGATGTTTTTTTAAGATGGATTTTATAATTTCAGTAAAAAAAATACAACATGAAGCTGCTGCAGTTGTCACAGATCACTGTAGTAAAAAGATAAAAATGCAATACCATGTTGTAGAAACAATATATACTCTGATATTTTACAAACTTTGTACTAAATTAAATTATACAATTAGAAAAGACCAATAAACCCATTTATTAGTGCCAATTTTTTATGTATAAAAAATCAGCTGTCCTTGCTATATCTTAAATACTGTAAGAGGCCATATCTTGAATATATTTAATGTACAGTCAGTAAAAAATAACTTTGTGCTTGGTTGGCAAATGAAAAAAAGATGCATGTTGTCCTTATCTAACCAAGCTTGAATGTATTCATACTACAAGCTTTTTAGAAAAAACTCAAGAGGTGAAAAAGTTAACACCCTTGGGTACGTGCATTTCAACTTGTACAATATGATTTGTATTTTTTTTTTTTAGTTAGCCATAACAGGCTGGAATTGCTGGTTAGAGTACTGCATGCTATTTAAACTGAAATTCAAGCCATCCACAAAAGACTTTTCATTTAGACCTCCATAGGCTGCAAACATATCAAAGGCATTACTGTACTGGAGAGGACTAAGGTTAAGGGGATTGTCTCCAGGGAACAGGTTGTTTGTACTACCTTGGCCCTGTACATTAGGGAAAATGAATTCCTTTGCATTAGGAGAAAGGGCAGATGTTTTCTGCTGCTGTTGTGATGGTTGTTGCTGTTGTGAAACCTGCTGGCTGTTGAGGCCAAGACCATAGAGTGAGTGCATGGAGGATGAAAGAGCTTTCTGTTTCAGCAGATCGTTGACATTCAAACCAAGATTAGTGGGAGAAGTGCGGGCAACCTTGTTGGTACGGCTGCTGTTCTTCATTTTGGTTGAGCCAAACTTGGTGGCAGCAAACGTGGCAGTGGTGAACGTTAAAGGCTGAGTGGAACGGGGCATGAAGGTTGGACTCACAGTGGCGGAATGACCAATGGGAGGCGAAGGAGAGCTTGATACAGAAGATGTGGGGTCACTAATTGGCATGAATACCTGGGCCTCTGGGTTAAAGCTATTCTTGATTTCTTTATCTAGTTCACATCCATTTTCACTGGAATCATCCACATAAAGCACTTTCACTGGTCCCTTTTCACCAATTTGGTATGAAACCTCAAATGGGTCAATCCAAACACTAAGATCCTGAGGCAGATTGCCACGAACATCATCAATGTCCAAACCACTCTCTTTGGATGCTTGTTCAATGACTGGGTCCACTTTTTCGCCTACATGTATACATCTAAACCCTGATCCTTTATATGGCTTATCTGGATACCAGTGCCCTTCATACTTCTTCTTAAGCAGTCTTTCAAGTTCTTCACCAAAAATGTTCACACGTCGTCTGGGAAGCTTATTGTACAAATATGAGATAATAAAATTGAGTGCTACTTGTATTTCAAGCTGCATAGCTGCTACAGCACAAAATTACAGTCTCTGTTTCAAACCACAACGATCAGGAAAAAAACTTCAAAATACCACAGGAAAGCAAAAACTGTTTTCAAAGTGCTGATTTTAGTTGATAATTATTCTTCAACCTTGAGTTGTGTTGTTCCTTCACGAGGGGGTAAAGAAGAAAAATCCACGTAAGAAAAGTACAAAAGAAAATTAGCAAATCCATTTAAATCCACTTTCCCCAAAGCAGGCTATATTTTTTACAAGCAATATCTGCAAAACTGTTTGATAGTACTTTCACAAATACTATGTAGGCTAATTAGGGTAAATATTCCAAACACTGACTACTATAAAAAGCACTAATAACATATCTGAAAGTATAACATTCCAAAACATGAGTTTTGTATAATTGTGTCTTTAGTATCTAACTGGAACCATAAAAAGCCCACCAAAGATTCTGTATTAAATCTATTTCTTTAAATAGATTATTAAATCTATTTCTTTATAGATTTAATATAAAGGTTATATTAGGGTATATAGGGTTATATGGTTCACTGAATCCAATTGTAATACTTGATGTTATTTTCTCTACTTAGATTAAAATAGTCCCTTCTGTTAAAAGCTATAAAAATACCTAATATATCTGCAATATTGCTTCAGCTGAGTCAGAAATGTCATAAATGCTATCTTTTGACAGGTTAAAAAAAACCTACATGTCAGCTTCTAGAATCATTTTTATTATTTAGGTACAGGCATGACATGTATTTTCATTAAGGAGAAAAAAAAGCAAAGAAGCCACTTTGATTCTGTAACAGCTTTTAAAATTACTAAATCAAGACTCCTTGGGAGAGGGGAGGAAACCATTCCACAATAGAAACAGTACTGAACTAGAACATACAATCAGTACAGGAATCTTTTTCTTTCAATTATGAAGCAGTCAAAGAAGTGTTGATACAACTTTAATTGCAAATTAAAATGAAAGGTAAATGTGAAAATGCTTGGAAATTAAACTGCCAGCTTTTAAATTAACTTCCCAATTTAATTTCCAAATTTAAGCAACTAATAAAAATTAAGTTGTATTTCCTTCCATATTTTTGTTTTTCACTGCATTGCACTGCAACGCTAGTTTGTAACCTACCCAATTTATAAACCAGAGAAAAAAAATCTGCTTCAAAATTTCTAAAATTTGCAATAGTTGATTTCAGATCTTCTAAAGAAATTTCCTTTCCTTGTGTGCCCTTTTTACATAACAGAACCACCAGCTGATAAGGCAATCTTTAAGACGTTTTGCTAGATCAGCAGTGGGTGGGGATAAGGAAAGATCAAGGGCAAACAGAAGATATTTACAAATGATATATGTAAGGTACAGAAGAATTGATTGAGGAAGCTATTTAAAATTATCCATTCCTTTAGCTCCCTTGCACTGCAGGAAACATAGTACCCACTGATGTTGTACGGTATGGCACAAAAAGACTAAAATATTTCAAGCACCTATCTATTTTTAACACAAGCCTTTTAAAATCAGTTAACCCAGTTAATTACATCAATCATAGTAGTGGTGGTGATAGAGAGCTGGAGAAAAGCAAGTATCTTAAGCAGAGTAATACAGCATTACATAATCAGGCAGTTGAGTCTCATTAGATTTCTGCTCACAGCTCTCCAAGCTCCAGCAGCAGGAGAAAAGTGTTTTCTGTGAAGGGGAAAAAATGATTGGCCAAGGCCTGCCTGCCTCTCTCTCTCTCTCTCTCTCTCACACACACACACACACCCCCCAGCCCAACAAAACTCTCTGTCGTCTCTTTGCCAATCTACTTTTTGCCCTTTATACAATATGGGACAAGGAAGAGACTTCGAAAAAGTTGAATACAACTGTGGCCCAATTGCTACGGTGGTTATTAGCTCAGAAGCGCCTCCCTCCCTCCCCTCCCGGCTCCTAGGTCTGCCTTTTTTTAAACCCTCTTTTGCCCATAATAAATATCGGCCTGAAAAACCTCACCTTGAAGGGGGGGAAAAAAAAACACCACCACATCGCCCTTCCCCACCCGTGTGGCCGAAGCGCTCACAAAACCACTTACACCGTACAAACAAAAATCGAGCCGTGTCAGTCAATACCTCAACGCCCCCCCCCCCCCGCCGCGCGCCGCCTTCCAGAGGGTCAAGCAGCTCCCACTATTTTCCAAACCTAAGGCCGGTCCCCTCCCGTCGCCCAGGCTCTCCGCCCGCGGGGATGGGGGGCCAAACCGCTCCAACACCCCTCCCCACACCACGGCGGCTGCCTGCTGGGAGAGGTGGCCGGCCCGCTAGCCCCAGACAGCCAGCAGGGAATCGGCGCCGAAGCGCCGCCTGCCCGGGAACCCTCCTGCCGTACCTCCCCTCCCCTCATTCGCCGGGAAGGGGCTCCGCCCGTTCGGTCCGTTCCGCGCCACTCCTCCTCGCTCCTCCTCCTCCTACCTCCTCCTCCTCTATATGCAGGGTTGTGTCCGAACACCTCCGCCGCCTTGCCTGTCAGCCCTTCTGCAACACCCCGCATACGCGTGCAGCCTGCTTTTCCGCTCCCTGAGCGTCGCCCGTCCTCTGAGGCCGAGCGCTCGCCCGCGCTCCCCCCCCCCCACGATATCCCGCCAGCCCACCCCCCGCGGCTGCTCGGCCGCCGGCCCGGCCGCCGCCGCCGCCGGCCCCCCACACTCGCCAGAAGTGCGAACGACACTCACCCGAGGTGAGCGGGGGAGGTGGCGTGACTGACTGGTAGTGCAACAATTCCGGCGAGAGTCCGAGGGGTGCGGAGGGCACGGAGGGGGCCTCAGGAGCGAACCCCATTCCCGAAAGGACGTCGGGAGAGGGGGGGGGAAAAAGAGGATGGCGCTTGCTCGCCTCCGACCCGAGAAAAACGCCACCCCTCTCGACAGCTGCTCGACGCCTTCTTGTAACGGCGCCCGAATGTTCCTCCGGCCTCTATATATTGCCTCCCACGCCCCGCCCCGTTGGGACCCGCGGGTTACGCCCACACCGCTCCCACCGCCACCACCATGCCGCCTGGGCCCCACCCACTGGCCAACCAATCGGTCGCCCTCGGTTTCAACCGCTTGCTAACGATTGGGCCTTTTCGCCTGCCAATTAAGACCGCAATCCCCGCCCCGAACTCTCCTCTCCCCCCCCCCCAAAAATCCTTGTCTTCTTTTCTCCGTCGCCTCTGCGTTCGTCTCTTCTTTCTCTTTAGAGCGAAAGAGTTAGGGGTGCTTTATTCAATACATATATAGACGACATCTGTAGACAGACAGACAGACAGGTATGTGTCTGTATTGTGTATTTTCCGCTGCCCAGAAAAGCCTTATCCACTGCAAAACTCCCCGACGTGGCAAGAATTGGGTTCTCTGCATGTTTCACAAGACTGAGGTTCGGTAACCGGGAGAAAAAGATATTAATATCGGGTGGAGGTGGGCTGCCTTGTAGCTGAGCTCCCCTCCTTCTGCATCGCTCTCCCAGCTTCTGCGGGACCTGGATTCTTAGGCTTTCTTTTCTCAGTGTTGACAGCTGTTTCCAGCTTCTGTTTATTCATCTCCGTTCTTCAGCCACGGCCACCTCCACCATCACTATCTTTGCGGGTGCTCAGCCTGTATCACATCGCTTCCCCTCCCCATCTTTGTGTGTGTGCGTGTGCGTGTTGCACTCCTCCCTCAACGCCATCTTGCTTTAGGTGCCACCGCTCTCCCTTACTCGCCCTTCCTCTCCGGGCAACGAGCTCGAAAGTTAATCCCCACCTCCAGCTCTCCCGTCGCTGACGTCAAAAAGCGGGACTTCACGCCTCTTGGCACCCTTTGCGGCCCTCTAGAAAGAGAAAAAAACTACGCATCCCAAGATGCCTTTCGCCTTTGACGTCACGGAAGAAAGCGTGTCTGAATCCAATCGCCGCGTCCGGCTCTTGACAATAAAGCAACTATTGTTCAACTACGTACAATATGTGTATGAATCGGGGAGAGGAGGGGGGCAGAAGGACGGGGAGGGACGCTTTGTATGCTTTCACTTGCGATTGTTTTCCGTATACCTTGCTAGATTGTTTCGGAAGGGGTAAATTTCCATTTCTTCTTACTTCACATGAGTTAGGAGAGGGTTTGTTTTTTTTAAAGAGCTTGGCTTCACAGGTCAAAGAAAGCGAAGTCACTCCTGAATCCCTCCCTGCAACTCTTGCTCCCGAATAGGCAACTACTAAAATATCCTTCTGTAATTGCTAAGATGCCAATGGTATAATTTCAAGAGAGGAAACTATTTTTTTTTTTAAAAAAATTGGGGTTTTGACTGGGCCCATAACTGCCTGTTAATTTCTGTGAGGAATAGTCCCCGGGTATCTAATCGGACAGACTTTCTGTACGGTTTACCTTCCGAATGAATATCGATATATCTAAATAGACCTTCTGTCGTTGCGACTGCCCACGTATCGGCCAAAGCATCCTTAACCCAGAACGCGGGGCCCTCCTCCTGGATACCCCCCTTTTCTAAGCCAACGACCCCCGGCGGGGCCTGTTTCATGAAACGGCAATAATAGTATGTTTGGAAAAGGAAGGACGCAGCAAGGATATGAGGGAGGGAAGGGTGGGAGGAGGGCAAAAAAACCTCCTTTCTCTTTTCTGCCCGTTGCAGCAGAAAGAGACAAAGGGCGATGTGGCACTGACGTGGGGAAAAGGGGGGGGAGAAGGGGGGGTCCGCTCTCTAGCAGCGGCACAGCCCACCCAGTACCCAGATTCCCCCCTCGTTCTCTCTCTCAACATTGGCTCCCGAGCCTGCCAGTCACCCTGGTCCCGCCCCGGGTTGAAACGCTTGACTTGCCCCGCTGTTACTCCCGACCTTAATTAGGATTTATTTAAAAAAAAAAAAAAGATTCAGGAAAAAATATAAACTGCGGGAAGGAAGAGAGGGAGAGAGCAGAGCGTGGAAAGAGCAAGTAGACTAAAGGAGTGAAAGAAGAGACTGAGTAGAACGGAAGAGGAAGAAAGAGAGAAAGAAAGAGAGCGAAAGAGAAAAGAAAAGAAGGGAGAAAAGAAAGAAAAAAGAAAGAAAGAAAAGAAAAAAAGAAGAGAAAGAAAAGAAGAAAGAAAGAAAGAAAGAAAGGAAAGAAAGGAAAGAAAGAAAGAAAGCACCATTGGGGTTGAAAAAGCTGCTCCTCTCCAAAGGTGCAACGGAGATCTGCGTGTGCGTGTATGAGGTGCGAGGTCCGCCCTCTGAGGCAGCTGCCTCTGCCAGGCCGGATCCCAGCGGTTTGTTTACCAGCTTTATTTCCCCGGGAGAGATCTCTGCCATCTTCCAAAAGGTGGCTGCGTGTCCGAAATAGGGAAGGGGGGCACTGAACAGAGAAGCTGCGCGGCGGCCGAGCCACCTCCACCCCTTCAAAGTCCCGTCCTGCGGGGGGGGGGCGCTACAGAATTGAGGCGCCTTTTGATGTCATATTGGCACCCGTGGTTTGCAACGGGACACCTTTGAACGTGTCCTTTTAATATTCCCAGTAAGGAGGATTTTAACATGACCTTAAAATCTCTCTCTCTCTCTCTCCTCTCTCTCTCTCTATATATATATATAATATATATATATATATATGTTATATGTATATGTATATGTATATGTATGTATATATATGTATATATAGTATATATATATATACATACACATATATATATATATATGTACACACACACACATATATATATAACATACAAATATATATATATATATGTACACTAATATACATCACATATACATACACATATACATATACATATACACATATACACATACACATACACATATACACATATACATCTACATATATACATATACAATATATAATACATATACATATTTATATATATACATATATATATACATACATACATATACATATATATTATATATATATCTAAATATATATCTATCTAATATATATCTAAATATATATCTATCTAAATTATATATCTATATATATAATATATATCTATCTAAATATATATCTATCTAAATATATATCTATATATATAATATATATCTAAATTATCTATCTATATATATCTATATATATATTTAGATATATACATATCTAAATATATCTATATCTATCATACTTCTATCTATATCATCATCTATCTATCTATCTAATCTATCTATCTATCTTATCTATATATATAATATATAAAAATATATAATATAAAAATATCTATCTCCATCCATCCATCCATCCACGGGCAGTAACAATAACGGTTGCCTCCTGCGTCCCCTTTGAAGTCATAATCACTCGATCAGGATTTGGTTTCTAGGGAAAATACGTCAGGGGGGTGTTCAGCAAGAGCTATCGCCTCGTTTAGCTTCCTCGCCTTCAAAGAGCTCACCGTGTCCTGGATTGGCCGGATTGAGCTCGGAAATGTTCTCCCCTTGCGGGGTCAGGTGTCCTGCACTTCGGCGTGATTTATTCCCAGGTGAGTGTATACAGCGCCTGGTTTTTTGTTTGAAACCCACTCCACTGAGATAGAATGACACCCTAGAACTAAAAGCAAGATCCGATAGTTCTGTAGCCTTTGGAAAATAGCAAAAGCTCCACCTGGATGTCGCAAATAAACATAGGTCTAAATCTTAAACCAAGAGCCGAAAATGTCCTGCAGAGAATGAACCCAACGCATAATAGAGAATTATAGTAAATTTCTTGGGAATATACAAAAGGGACAAGTAGTTGGATTTCTGCTGGTTCCCTCAGTAAGGCATATAAAGAGCCTCTCTGCTTAGGAATGTGGTAAGAAGTCCATAACCCAAACTGGGCCAATGTATCTGAAGAATTGGTTGAGTTAAGATCTTACTGATAATAACATATACAGTACATTGCTTACATGTAAATTGGTTGGTTGCTGCACACATGTTGATGTTGTAGTTGAACCGAGATTTGTTAAAACCTTTACACTAAGTGATAAACCATTGTTTGCAAGCCATAGAGGGTTCAGACAAGATGAAACAAGCTGCTTGATCGGATATTGTTGGAATGTTATGGGAAGTTGCTTGTGTATTCCTTGCATAAAAAAGTTTTATCTCGTTCAGATAAGGGAAATACTGCATATATATATATATATACGGTAAATCACCAAAATTCCTTGGAGAGAGAATAGGGTAGCAGTATAATAATTGACATTTAAACACTTTTTTCTGCATTTACCTAAAATTGAATATGGATGCTTCAGAACACCTTCGGGTTTTATTAATTTTAATGATACAGGTTTGAGCTTTAGAAGCTGTAAAAGGGATGGAGAATAGCGTGTAGTCAGCGGGTTACTTACCCATGAGTTCCATTACTTTTTTTTTTTTTACTACTTTCCTACATAAGGCTAGGTTAAAACAATGTGCAAGATCAAACAGTAAGAAACCACATTTGTACCATATCAGAATCCAGCCAGATACATCACAAAAGGATTATTTTAGATGTATTTTACATCCAGCAGTATTTTTAGAAACTGTTCTATTGTATCATCCTTTTATACATGTTTGTGTAAAATTATCTGTTGTCCAATAAATTGGAGAATTGTCATTTTTCAAGCTAATGAATGAAATATTCTTATTACTTAAAATACATAACTTTAATCATAAAGAGGAATATGAATAATGTTATAAGCATATTATATGTTGGAATAAAAAGACAAAAATAACTGGAAAAAATCAACTAGCAACAGAATTTCAGAATATTTGTTTGTTCTGAAGAAGGCTTATACTTTTATCTCAGCATAACAGATAATTCTATATAAACAAGATAATCTGGCAGGTCACCTGGGATGGGGATTATTTCACTGTATTTTTGGTAAATGCATTTGATATGGAATCTTTTTGTGTATTTTCATGGACATGGTATATGTTTTTAAACTAAACATCAAGGTATTTTTAATAGGAGAATTCATTGTCTATATCCAAACTTGTATTACTCCCTAAAAGTAAAGTAACATTGGAAAATCCTGGTTTGCATTCACTGTAACATTTTGTATTTCAGTAACTCAAAAGTTAATATTTCTTTAAGATAATGTTGTATTTAAAGACACTGTTTAATATTAAATAATTTTATAATGTATTTTAATCTTTGTATGGAAGAGGGCCATCGCTATTCTTGAGGGTCTTTAGGCTTCCCATTATGAAAACGTATATTATTAATATAAAAATGGAAATTACTTTTCAACCTCAAGAGTTTTATCAATATGTTGCAAATCACATCTAACATTTTGTGCACTGATATTTTAGAGTCATTCTTGTTTAGGATGGAGGCTTAATTATTCTTAAAATAGACCAGTTGAAATCAGTGACACTTAAATAAGGTATCATGGTAAACTGAATCAATTCAGTTTGGAATTTGTTTTTAAATAAAATGTTTGCATGAACAGGTAAGATGAGATTCTTGCAAATTACTGAAAATATGCCGATTATTTGCTCCTGCCCTACTCGTCTACATGTGTGAATGGCAAAACAAAGTAAAAAAAAATCCTCTCTTTGGATCCAGGCTCTTATATTTATTGAACAAGGTTTACAAGTTATTCCAATTGAATCTGACTCCAAGCAGTATTATTGTTGTTACCAATTTATTCAGAATTTGAGAATAAACTGCTTTACATTTGTGGCTTGTAAGAATGTAGAAGCTCTGATTCTAATAGTACCTTACACATCTAATGTATGTTTCTTTAGCCGTTTTTCCAAATAGGAAGAAGCATGCAAGATTGAAAAGACTACATTTATAATGTAGTCACAATAAACTGATATTTACAAATGTTCACTAGGTTCACTGCAAGCATGGCTAAGTCTAGATTCAGCCAATTAATTGCTGTGTGCAATCATTAGAACCATCCTTCTTTTAGCAGAAAGAACTATTTTGTTTTAAATGCCACATTTGCAATTATCACAGGTGTGTCAACAATAAAGAAGTTCCAGTAGCAGCATTTCACACTGTCATCAAGGTTGAGTTAACACCAGAGTTATTTCATTGGTTATACCTAATTCTATAATTCCACAGTCGTCACCATCATCATAGGAAGGATAATTGTAGCTCCATATATAAGTTCAAGCAATTTGCNCAAGGTTGAGTTAACACCAGAGTTATTTCATTGGTTATACCTAATTCTATAATTCCACAGTCGTCACCATCATAGGAAGGATAATTGTAGCTCCATATATAAGTTCAAGCAATTTGCCATAGTTGCTTTTCCCCCCCCTCTCCTATGAATGACTCCTTTCATAGTTGCATTTTTTCTTCTTTCCCTTGGAATATGAATTACTTTGTCAGGTTTCTGCACACCACAATTGCTGCGGGACTTCAAGAAGGGTGTTGATCCTTCTGTTCATAAATCACAGTTACTAATGACTGTTGTGGCATGTGGGAGGATTCAGTTTTCATTTGGCAGATTTTTTTTTCATGATCTGTCAAGAAGAGCAGACAGAATCCTGATTGTCCTCTCAAATGTGTGTCCTTTGCTTGCAATGGAAGAGAGAAATGGTGGGAAATCTGTAGAAAATCCCCAAACCATTTTTTGAATTAGAATAAGGAAGGGTCTTGACCTTTCCTCCAGCCAGCATGTACAATTATATGTGCAAAATACATATTTGTTGACTTCTTGTGGGGGGGTGGGAAGGGCAGAAGTGCTCACAAAGCAGTGGTTTTCAGTTTCCCCAGGGCATCCTGCAATTATAAGACTCACTCACTTGGAGGAATAACAGCAACAATTAAACACAGCTAGTAACCATTGGGGTTTTTTTCCCTTGTGATGGTTGTATCATCCTGGTTATGATTTTAGCGGCCAGATTACTGTTGTCAGTTGTAGGCTTTGGTGCCCTACAGTGCTGTTTTAACTTGAGATATACTCTCCCATCAATCAGGAGGACTCTAGTAGCCTTTTTTCAGACAAATGCATTTTAATGAATGGTGCAAGTTTTCATGAGCCAATTCTATAGTTTCCAAAAGCTTATACATTTATAAGCTGTTAATAAACCACAATTAATTAGCCTGAAAGGGACTGTTCAGGCTATCTGATGTTTGGTTACCATAGACTATCCCAGCACTTGTCCTATAATATATTCCTCTAGAATAAACAATATAAGTTTATAAAGGTGTATGTGAAGTACAAAAAATTGGCAGGGTTTCCCCTCCCCCAGCAGAGCCTAGAGTCACAAATTCAAATATTCATTTACATAATGCATAATTAACTTACAGATGGTTCTGCTGCTGAAGGAGATAATTACTAGTTTAGGCAGCCTTAAAGGGGATTTGTCAAATTAACTGAGGAGGGGACAATGAATGGCTCATTTATTTTGTTTAAAATATTTCCATGCTAGCTTACTCTTAAAGCAATTCTTCTGCATAAACAAAGGGAGTGAGAATGTAAAACAGAATCATAAAGGATTATAAAGGTGTAAACAATAACTTACTAATAGAAAAACTAAATAAAAATAAAAAGTATCTTTATTGCACACTAAAAGATGAGCAGTAAAAGAGCCAATTTATTTTCTCATGGAAGACCATGGAATCCCAACACAGAAAAAGCTTGCTGTGCATTCTTAGAAATCTCCCGTCTACTGAAAGTGGGACATCAAACTCTTCAAGGACAAATGCAATAGGTAGACTTTTAGGGGAGGGAGAGTCCTTGAGATACCTCAGTAACAAGCCATTTCTGACTTCATAGGTAAGAACCAGCTCTTGCAATTAAGCAAAAAAAAAAAAAGATTTAGCAGCTAGTGCNAAAAAAAAAAATGATTTAGCAGCTAGTGCAATTGTCACAAAGTTGGCATTATGTGAACTGCATAATATGTTCCAGGCAGCAATCAGGATACCAGAATGGATTCTGAACACTCTTCAGGAGTAGCCCCAAGTAATGAACTTTGCAGTAGTCAACGTAATGGAAACGAAGGAATAGTAACTCTGGCTAGAATTCCTTCAAGAAAATTACCATCTATTTCAAGTATATATAAAAGTCTCCCTGGCCATACATGAGAATCCAGGTGGTCAGTGCATGCCTCAAATTATGGGTATGCAAAAACAATGCAGTTCTGTCTAGGAAACCGTGCAGTATTTTCATTCCTATATTTGATTGTTTTCTGACCAACAAAATGCTGCCTTACCTGCATGAGTTTGAATTTCCTAATACTTATTCATTCTAGAAGTAATTCCAAACATTGTTTTTTTCAATATATTGAAAAGGATACAGTTATTCAATCATGGTGCTAAGAACCAACATCCAAACTGCTAAACGCAGATACCAAAAAAGATGATAAATTAGAGAGGCAAAGTTCCCTATAATAGCAGCTGGGAGCCCCCAATCCTTTGGCCACTAGGGGCCAGTTTCATGGAGAGAGATTCTTCCATAGACAGGAGAAGGCATGATTTTACATGCTGCCTAAGTCCCATGGAGGGTTTCACTTGGTTGCACAAATGGGTTGTTGGCATGCTGTGGCCTAGTGCCAGTTCCCAGACCAGGGGTTGGGGACCCTTTGTAAAGTCAATAGCTAAGATGCTGTAGGATGAGCATCATTTATTTATTTATTTCATTTTTTTAAATGTCCACCAGCAATAGTTCTGAGGTTAGTCAGTCAAACAGAACTGAACCTAGAATTAATCAGTCCTAATTTGGCAGATTATTTTAGGATGTTACTATGATTAACATATCACGAGCCTTTGAGAGATTCACCAGAATCAGTAAAGATCCAGCCTTATTTTCTGGTACTGATTGTCCGCACAGGTAATCAAAGTTTTACCTTTTCCCAAACCAGGTAAATCTGGTTTAGAATTGTCTAAACACTAAATTTTCTATTCGAAAACCAAAATATTTCAGTACCTTGTTTAAAATATAATATTGGAGATTGATCAATAATTATTGAAAAGATTGGGATCCGATGTAGAGCTTTTCTCACAATCACAACTTTGTCTTTTAGGTACATGGATACAGTAGCACTGGGGACAAAAAATTGACTTGACTGATCACAAGAAGCAGGCCTCTGAATACACATTGCTACAAATAGCAGCAGTCCACAAATAACAGGGAAAAGCTGATTGTTTTTAGGTTTTATTTAAATATTTTTAAAAGAAAGATAAAAATTATGCAAATCAATATGTCGTAAGAAAAAAAATTGAAGAAAAAGCTAAAAGTGCAAGAAAGGGGAGAAAAGAAAAATAGGAAAAAGATATTTAGTAGCTTCCAATGTTCTTTACAGCAATTATAAATAGAATTATAAATTTTCCTCTTACTCTATGGTTACAACATATCTACATCTATCCTATTCAGAACCATAAATCATGATTTTATCTTTTTCTCCCAAAAAATCTGTAAAGAGTTTCTAGTCAGCCATAAATGAAAATATTGTCTTTTCTCTGATCAAAGAAGTCAATTTAACCATCTCAGCAAGTTCCTTCATCTTTACCAATCATTCCTCTATTGTGGGTAATGCTGAACCTTTCCATCTCTCTGGATACAATGATCTCACTGCGCTTAAGAACACTTAATATATAAGGTGTAAAATCATAATGTTACCTTCAGGCTGCAGGTGTGAGATTCTTTTTTTCCAGGAAGAAGTTGCACTGACATGTGAGATCTCAAACTTTATCAATATGCAGTCAGCTCATGATCCAAATGGAGTGCCTCTGTTTTTAATTATTGCATGGCAAGAGAAGATCAGCATACGTGTCAAGTCCTGTCACTGTAGCTCATTGCCCTTGCATTGTGCCAACTGCAAGCAGAGCGATGTATTGTTCCACTGAGCTAGATGGAACAAAGGAGCTTTCGAAAGCAACAGTATTAAAATTGGAGCATTGATTCATCTTGTAACCCAATCCTAAATATTTCTCTCAGTGCACCACTTCCAACTCCTAGTAATTCATTCAGTTAGGATGTCCATTCACAGTCTCCCCTCCCCTGTTCCCAGCTGAGGTATGCTTCATTTAAAAAACTAACCGTCTTTATCATGCCTGAGGATAAGTATTGGTGCTTTTTTTCAATTCATATACTTGTTTTCAAGAGTTAGGTAACCATGTTCAAACTATCTGTTTCATTGACTTCTAATCAGAAGCTGACATAACCACCACATGATATGAAGTACAACATGACATATTTCTTCAAATGTGAATACATACTGGCTATTTATATGCAGTTGTTTACAAATTTAAAAAACTGAATATGGGGGGTGCAAATATTATGATACCTTTTTAGTTTGAATGTTGTAAAACTTCCTCTAAGAGAAATAATAGCTCCAAATCTTCCTTAGAGCCAACTAAGAGCAATTATCTTCTTTGCTCATGGATTTTTCCCCCCAACTCTTCCTGGCTACATTGTTAGATCTTCTTGAAAGTCTCAAGTGATGGCACTCCCACAACTTCCAAAAGCAAGCTGTTCCATTGGTTGATTGTTCTCACTGTCAGAAAATTCTCCTTATTTCCAGGTTAAATCTCTCCTTGTTCAGTTTCCATCCATTATTCCTTGTCTGGCCTACAGGCACTTTAGAAAATAGCTTGACCCCTTCCTCCCTGTGGCAGCCCCTCAAATATTGCAAGACCTCTATCACGTGTCCCCTGGTCCTTCTCTTCTCTTCACTAGACTAGCCAAGCCAAGTTCCTGTAACATTCTTCATATGTTTTAGCCTCCAGTCCCCTAATCATCCTGGTTGCTCTTCTCTGCACTTTTTCTAGAGCCTCAACGTCTCTTTACATGTTTGATCTTCCCATAGGTTTTCAATCATATTCAACTAAGTAACATTATGTCGCGTAAGTGAATATCCCACAGTCAGTGGGAACACTGAAACTGGAAACAGAATGGATATTCCAGCAAGAGAAATAACTGGAATACAGTTCCAAATCAACCATGAAGTATCTTCACATACCTGAAATTTGAAGGTTCTTGAACATCTATGGGGAGATTTCAAGCATGCGGTACATACAAGAATATCTAAGGATACCTCTGAATTAGAAAAGAGTGTGGGAAGGTGAATCCCACAAGAAAGAATTGAAAGGCTTCACTTGCTTCTGAAAGCACAGAGAAGCTGTTATTTTTGTTAAAGAAGGTGTTGGCAGTTGTGACTGAAAGGATGTCCACATTTTTGCACCTTTCATATTTACCATTTTGTTATTCTGAATTTGTAAACAAATGCACATTTAAAGAAAGCTTCTGTGTTAAATACAGTACTATTAGAGGTTGCATCACCTTTCAGAGATTTATTGAAATGTAAAAAGTCAGATATGGTGCTTAAACTTTTGAGATGGCATGTCTGTACTTTTTGCATCTTGGAAGAATTCTTCTTCAATGCTTACACATCCACAATCGCTTCTTTTAATTTAATTGAAATTACTACAAAATACCTCTGTATTTAAAAAGAGCGATAAAGACACTGGGACCTGAGAATGAAGGCAGAAATAACCAATAAACAATTAAGGTGATGAATTTTTAAAAAAATCACGATTATTAAGTTTCAACAATAGTAACCTATTTCAAAGCTGTTGTGAAGGTGATATAATACTTGCCTGGAGAAATGAGGGATCAGAATTAGGTATGTTCTCTGACTAACTAACTAATTCTAACTAAGAATTGTGATCCTACACTGCTGACAAATGGCCACAAAATATAATGGAAACAAAATCTCCTTATATTTTAGGAATAAAATGGAAGACAGCTGCTAGTGTCCAGATGTGCCTCTTTTGCAAGAAGAAAGTTGAAGAATCCACAGCTCATTTATTTTCATGGCCAAACTCCACAGAATGAATAAACAGCCTTCCACCATTTTCATACTGCTTTCATTCTTAGCCATTTGTATTTAACAGTTTATTTCTGGTTGCTGTTGTTTTACTTTTCTTATCCTGCTGGGCAGTCAGTTTATTCATTGGTGAGTGAGTACACACAGTCAGAGAGTATATGGTTTGCCTGGAAAAGGGCTCCTTTTTCATCAGTTGGAAGAATCTGATAGGTGACAGTTAAGATCTACTAAAGGTCTCAGCTCCTACTTGCTTGAGCAGACAGAATAGGGCTAGCTAGACAAGGAAGTTGAGGTTGAATAGAGTAGCTTCCCTCAGGGAAGACTATAGCTTAGAGCAGGGGTTTGAAACACAAGGCCTGTGAGGTGCTTAGATCTGGCCCATGGGGCCAGCCTGGAAATAGCAAAGGACCAACCCGTGGTACCTCTGCTGCAGAAAATGGGGCATGGGGGTTGTCATGCAGTACTCTGCCAGCAATCTCCCTCCAGCTAGCCCTTGGAGGACAACTACAATGCTGATCTGGTCCTCAAAGAAATCCAGTTTGACACCCCTGGCTTAGGGGTTGTAAGCTCATGTTTTACACCTGGAGATTCCTAATTCAGGTCCAATGTCTCTAGGAAGAATATGATCCACTGTATTTTACAACACTATTAAACCATTAGTAGCCCAGGCAAATGATTCAAGCTACAGTATTATGGTAGGTAATTTTGTTTAATGTGGAATAAAAACCCAGTTTCCCCAGTTGGATCTGCTTTTCAGGGCTTTTTAACCAGGTGGGGATGGATATACAATTTAAACAACATTTTTACCTTACATATTTAAAGTCAGGACGTATAAAACTGTTGTTTAAAAAAACTCCAACAAGCTTGCTTTGGGGCAATAGATTCAGTGCCAATAGGAGGCCTAATCTAAAGATTAGGTTGAGTAAAGCATAAATAAGTGAGAGGAAATGGCAAGGGATAAAAGAAGAGAATTAGGAAGGAGCAAGACAACAGCTTTAAGAGAAAAAGGCTCATGAATACAAAGAATCTTAAAAGGAGGAAACTCTTAAAAAAACCAATTCATAAAAGTAAGCCATTTAAAGCAAGTGCAGGTCTGATACAGTAAAATTAAGATGAAGACGGGATAAATGAGCAGAAATGCAAGACATGAAAGCCAGGCAAGCAACAAGACTGAGGTATGAAATAACTGCTTCCACCCTGCTGGGTTGCTCCTGGCAAGGTACATTAATATTAGAAAGCTGAGGCATTAGGAATGTTTTACAAATAGTAGGAAAAAAAACATTTCATTCATAATAAGTATCCCTAGCATATCACAAGACTTTGCATAGGAATTATAAATGTAGTTTTGTCCACTTAATATTTTCTTGGCAGAACCAAAACCAGATTAAAGGTAGATAACTATGACCAAGAACAGAAAAATCAAACAGGAAAAGCTCTGTTGGTTGCATTAACTGTGAAATATTCAAGGTAAAAAGCAAAAATTTATAGATGAGCTGTGTGAAAGGACATCAGATAATGGAAACTGAGCAGAGGTGTGTGTAGTTGGTAGGCATGTGCATGTATGTGAGTCTGAAAGAGAGAGACAAAAAGAGAAGCAGAGGGGAAGAGAGAATTACATCTCAGTGGATTTAGGGTGGAAAGGTTGAGCTGTGCTGGACTGTGTATGTTTTGTAATAGTGAAGTCCTAACTGCTAGGTGCATTCTAATATTTTATTGTTTCAAAGATGATTATCCCTGTAAGCCTTAACTATTTACCATACATTAAATCACTTACTAATTGGCATCATTCCATCTTTATTTTTCTAATATTGTAACTACTGTTTACACATGTCTCAGCCCATGAACGTGCGTTAATGTTGCTATAATCATGGCAATTTAGAATAAAAGCCTTCCTAATCTGATGGCCACTATTTTATTTGTGCTGGACTAGATTCTCACCATTCCCAGTCTTCAGAGCAGTGGATGTTCCAGTCAGAAATAAGAGAAAATCTGTCCCTACATTTCTGGATAATTACTTTTGAGAAAAGCTGGAGTAAAATACTTGTCTTTCAGGCTCTAAGAAACAGAGTTATGCTTCATTCATTTTTGTTGCCCAGATGCTTAGAAATAACTTCTAGCTGTAATTCTTACCCATGCCAATCTCAAAAAAAACCAGAGAACATCATGATAGCCAAATTGTGGTACTTCCTGCTTGATAGGGCACAAAAGCTGGCATCTATCTAACTTTCCCCAAAGGGTTTTGCAAATTTAAATCATGACAATCTGGGAGGAAGGATTTTACAAAGTTGCCAAGGTGCCACCCCCTCTTCAGTTCACTGTAATAATGGAAAAATGGCATCACGTTTAAGCTGGCTCTGCAGAGAGGCTGAAGAACCTAGAGCCAAGAGGTGGAGTAAGTGAAAAGTCCCACCAATGAAGATAGAACTACTCCAACTTAGCATGTTCTAGCACATCCATTGAGAAACCAGAATCTGTATGTTTCCTGTTGAGTCTGAAATAAGTCAAAACAGCTGCTAAATAAATGCATCATGGAATCACACATGTATGAGACTGATCTGGAAGCAGAACAAATATCACATATGGTGATGTCCAGAGATCC
Organism: Laticauda laticaudata; assembly: GCA_004320025.1. Classification (NCBI taxonomy): domain Eukaryota; kingdom Metazoa; phylum Chordata; class Lepidosauria; order Squamata; family Elapidae; genus Laticauda; species Laticauda laticaudata. The sequence goes on from BHFT01044068.1 coordinate 38,146, forward strand.
CTAACATTAACTCAGGGTAGGATTTACAACATCTACCTTGGAGTCTCTTCTTTATGTGAGAAACTAAGATAGCAATAGTTTCTTATTTAAGCAGTTGCTTTGTAGGTATATGTTAGACAATACAGTTAACTATCCCCTATGCTTAGAAGATGAGCAAAGGGTACATATCTTAACTGTGAGAGAAACTGAAGGTGCTAGAGAAGCCCATTTTTTGAAGATAATTTTTGAACTGCAAAAAACAAGTTCAAACGTTGTACTTTTGTGCCAATGTGTTTGGTACAGGTTACAAATTAAATATTTCCTGGCTATATCTTCTTCTGGAGGTTATTTTCAATCCTTTGCCCACTTTGTAGAAAGGTATTCATTCTAACCAACTGCATGTTCTATATTCTCTTAAGTAAGCCCAATTTGAGAATTTTGGAGCCTTATCTATCTCTTCTTGACTAGCCAGAAAACCATATGGCGTGACATTTGTTATCCCCACTGCTGAACCCTATCTTGCCTCTATTTCAAATCACTAGAACCACCCAACTTCCTTCCAAGCTAACAGAGCTTAACAGATTTTATACATATTGAGATGTCTTTGAGCGGCAATGAACCAAGGGAAAATATTACTTTAATACCACTATAGTTAGATATGATTTATGGATGTCTGACTCATAGTTGGGATCAAGATGAAGGCAATGTCATTGGGACACACAGCAGGAAAAGAAACTGCCAGGGCACATCTTTGCTACTTTTAAGTGCAAGTGAAAACTCCAGAAGTTATCCAATTACTCTTGTACCAATATGACAGGAAGTCAGGTTTTCTATCATCTCAATAATGGCTAAGTAAAATTCAAAAAAATGTTGTCAATCCTGGAAACATGGAGCAAGTCAGTTTCAGGAGAAAACTCACTGGTTCAACTTTTATCTTATTAAACAGGAAGTATACTAATTTCCCAAGGAATTAGATTGATAGTACAGTATTAGAATACTAACATGCATTGTACTCAATTATGAAAATGTGACTGTCCAAAATATCTGTCATAAAAATAATTCATTTAAAAATCTTTAAACAAAAAAAAATGTTTGAAGAGGGCATCTATTGTAAGGGAGTCACTGTACTCTTGTGATACAATGTCCATGCAAATCTGCATCAATAATTTCCAATAAACTAAAGACTTCTTTTTCATTTTGTATTTCCTCTCAACAAAATCCTCAATTTTTGTTTGGGCTATTTCAACCACATACACAAACCTTATTTTTTTTCCCACGCCCTTTTTGAGAAGCAAGGTGAAAATCAACTACTCTTTTGATGTATAAAGCTAGTTTAAACAACTGGATAAACTACTACTGAGTCATTCTGTGGTGAGGATCTGTGGTAAAATATTTAACTTTTCAGACATATCCCAAACATGTAAGAAGAAAGCTTTTTATTTATTTGTCTGTGCTCTAAACAAATAGATTGTGTACATTTATGCTACAGTTCTGTTTGCTGCTTTTTAGAATGAGGTGCTAAAAATCTATCCATTATTCAACTTTTAAAGCGTTTCTTTTCTTACAACAGTATTTTGATCAATGTGTGCTTAATCTCTTATCTGTGATTTCATTATTTATCTTGACTGTGGTAATTCTGTTCAATATAGTCTAAATCTACCAGCTTCAGGCTTATCTGCTTTCATTGACTTTCTTAGTTGCTAATGAAAAAGTAAGGCTATGGTCCTGTACAGGCCTGTTGGTGAATAAATCGCTTGAAATTGTGTGGAATAGTAAATGGACTATGCAGTTGCACTGCTTACATTTATTTATTCCCAATAATAAATTATTTCTGGGTATGGTACATCAAAAGACATCTGACAGCCTTCATTCATTCTATATGTACTCGAATCTCTATTCCAAGGATCTTATACACAGTTACTTTGATAGCTGCTGATAAGGTAGTAATGAAATCTCTTATGATACAAGATGGGAGGAATTCAGAAGTGCAAGAAAAAGAGAGAAGCTAAAATGGCTTCAACAAGTGAAACTCACAAAATTACATTTTGCTGGGAAACCATTCTTCTTTTATATGGTCCAGTAGCATTCATCCAAAATGACTCATGAATAAAAATATGCTATCCATAAAGGGGCTTTAAATAGATTTGGATAAGTGTAAGTCCAATCTATACAAGTACATTGACTTAGGGCAACACAGAAGGGTCCATTCTGTTCTACTTCTTTTGAGAAAGGTGCAGGTTTTTAAATATGCATTTGCCTTAAAATTCCAAATATAAGTTTGTCCTTACTGGGCATAAGACAGAGGTTATATTCAGCAGGTTCTGACCAGTTCTGGAGAACCGGTAGTTGGAAATTTTGAGTAGTTTGGAGAACTGGCAAATACTACCTGTGACTGGCCCCGCCCCCTTTGATTCTCTGCCTCCTGAGTCCCAGCTGATCAGCTGGGTTTTCTTTTGTTGTCCTGCACAGGAGAACGGAGCTGGAAAGCAGGTTAGTTGAGTGGGGAAGGAATGAGATTTTGCAGTAATTTTCCCCCAGGAGTAGGATGGGAATGGAGATTTTGCAGTAACCTTCCCCTGCCACGCCCATCAAGCCACACCAAGCCCACAAGCCACACCCACTGATAGTAAAAAAAAATTTGAATCCCACCACTGGCATAAGATATTCTGTGCCTTTATTATTTAATGAACAAAACTCTTCTATTCCATTCCAATGTTATAATTAAAACTTCACAACAAACTGGGACAAATTCAGGCCATTTAATAAGCTACCAAGAGCAACTTAGGAGAATTACCCTGGTGTAGTGGATAAAGCACCAGACTAGAAACCAGGAGCCTGTGAGTTCCAGTTATACCTTACAAGCCAGCTGGGTGATCTTGGGCCAGTCACTTTCTCTCAATCCCAGGAAGGAGGCAATGGCAAACTATTTCCCAAAAACTTTGCCAACAAAATGGCAGGGATTGTCCAAATAGTTGCCAAGAGTCAACACTGATTCAAAAGCATATGTGCACACAAAAGCAAAGTGAGCTTAATTGTGCTCAAATTACTTGTAGGCATAAAAAAGAGACCAGCTTCGACCGTGTTGCCCTTGCCATAACTGCTTTTCTTGGTTTTTCGGATTCCCACATCATTACCCCCATCTTCCAGGTTTGGCTGCCTGAGATTCCCCAACCCAGAGGTCATTCTATCCATCTGAAAGAAGCCAGTCTTTTCTATCTTTTGCAACAACTCAAGCAGCCCATTGGCAGTAATGTTTCAATATCAGAATCCACAAGGATTTTCCACTGACAGGCACAAGAGGCTGATTAAAACACACTTGCACTCATGCAAGTTTTTGTATAATTTTAAAACAACTCCCCCCCCCCCAAAAAAAAAGTACCTATGGGCAGTTATTTGTTNAAAACAAGTACCTATGGGCAGTTATTTGTTGTAATGAACAAAAAAAAAAACCCTACTTGCTTGAAATATTTTTGTGTTTGGAGAGTATTGGACAGCCTCTGAAATTTTTTTCACCCAGGCATTAATTTGAACAACTTTAAATATTATGTGCCTGCGGCTTGGGACAGGCAACTTTGATGAAATGAAAGATAAACAAAAAGGACTCAAACCTCAGATTCAGCTGACTCTAGCAATTAGATATGCCAGCCCTCCAACCTTTAATCTCTCCCTGGAGGCATCTTTGAGTATAGCATAAACCTGGGTGGAGAAGGATAACCATGACCCAGGTATACTGGGGGGGAGGGGTGCACCTACAATCATTAACTAGGAAGCAGCCCACAACATAGATGCAAGCAGTTGTCAGAGAAATCAGTGTTTGCTTGACCTGCCTTGGAGACTGGTGACAGGCATTTGTCATCCTGACATGGGAGATGCCTGCTTTGCATATGCCCTCTCTCCCTCATTTTAGTGCACATTATTCCCACAAAACTGTGTGAAGGGTTGTGATTTGATTATTTATTATTTAAAGCCTGAGCGTAACACTTTTGCCAAGAAAAAAATGTTTACCACAGAGGTCTCCAACCTTGGCAACTTTAAGACTTGTGGGCTTCTGCTCCAAGAATTCTGGGAGTTGAAGTCCACAAGTCTTAAAGTTGCCAAGGTTGGAGACCCCTGTACCAGAACACAGTTTACATTTCAGGTGTAAATTCAGGTAAGTCCTCGACTTAAACAGTTCACTTAGTGCCCATTCAAAGTTACAATGGTGCTGAAAAAAAGTGTCTTTTGACCATTTTTTCAGACTTATGACCATTGCGGCCTCCCCATGGTTGTGTGATTTACATTCAAGATGCTTGACAACTGACTCACATTTATGACGATTGCTGTGTCCCAGGGTCATGTAACCACATTTTTGCAACATTTTGCCACAAGCAAGGTCAATCGGGAGGCCAAGATCCCTTAACAACTAGGTTCCTAATTTATCGATTCCAGCAATTTCACTTAACAAATGTGGTAAGAAAAGTTGTAAAGTGGAGCAAAACACACTCAACACATTTCTCAGTTAGCAACATAAATGTGGGGTTCAATTGTAAGTGGAGTGTTCCATATTAACATACTTCAAATAGTCTATTCCTATTGGTCGAGAAATACTAGAAGCTCATTGGTTCCTGTCTCAACACTGATTAGCCAATAATAGCTAACCTATGATTGGCCAACTCAGCGGTGGGAAAAACAAGTAGCTGTCATTGGCCACTAGCCGCGAGGAGCCTCTCTATAAAAAAAGCTGCAGCGGCTCCTGGTTCAGATGGACTTTCTGCACTATATATAAGAGCTGAAGTTATGCTGGTCTCCAGTCTCATTCTTCGCAAACACAACATGGAGGACAGCATGTAATTTCCTTAGCCTCAGCCTGACATCCCAAAGGCCATGACTTCCAAGGAAAATGAGATGGGGAAGGTAGAGGGGAAAAAAGGCAAGTTCAGATACACCTGCTTAAAATTTGAGTTCTCAATTTTTTTACAAAAAAGCTTGAAATGGTTAACATGAGGTGACATTTCAAGAAGGGTCGAAAGCAGCTGATTTCTAAGCAGCAAAATTTTCCTTTTTCCTTTTGCCCTCTTTTGTTTTGTAGCCTTTTGGAGGTTTAGCTGGAGAAAATGCGCTCTGATCCACAGCTAAGACCAATTGCGCAGAAGGCCTGCTGGTGGAACTCAAATATATAGCAATAACACAGATTTATATATCGCTTCCTGGTGCTTTACATCCCTCTCTAAACAGTTTACAGAATCAACCTATTGCCCCAACAATTTGGGTTCTCATTTTACTCATCTCAGAAGGCTGGAAGGCTGAGTCAACCTTGAGCCTGGCGGGATTTGAACTGCCACAATGTAGGCAGCTGGCTGCAGAAGTAGCTTGCAGTATTGCACTCTATCCACTGTGCCACAGAGGTTCCTATATATGCTAACATAGTGAATTCATATTAGAACATCAGTGGGTTATTTGTTTGTTTGTTTGTTTAAGCTTCAATCAAATAACAAAATAAAAACACACAAAAACACACAATAAAGGGGGCGGGAAAAGGCACACAGGACTTATATTTAAGGCTGCGTATGCATACATAAACATAAAGCCCATGTCACACTGCACCAACGGATGGAAAGAGGATGTAAAACGGAGAGAAACACTTGCCATCCGTAGAGTTGGAAACTCCTGTCGGCCATCTGCAGCTGAAGCCGTTGGAAGCCATCGATCGGCTAAGCACGTGGCTGCAAAGTCGTACAGCAAGTCAGGGTCCACTTATTGACAAACATGCATGGCGATATACATGAAAGCTTGTAGTCAGCATGCGTTACCATGGCTGAAGAGGATGATGCCTGAAGAAGCCCTTGTAGTTGAAATAAGTGGACCCTGACTTGGCTGGAGCTTTGGGCCCAAGGCCACGTGCTTGCATCTATGGCTCCAACGTGTGGGGGAAGTTCCACCGTCTGTACCACTGCTCTGGCAACTTTCTCTTCCAGGCCTATCTTCAGTGGACGGGGCAAACTGGAGGAGCTCTTCCAGGTATTCTTCGGATGATGGCCTGCACCACTTCTCTGACCACAAATGCTGATGGTGTTGTGTGCACCCTGCCCAGCCATACTGGCAGCTCTTGTAAGCAAATGGTCGTGAGAGCAGGTGGTGCAGAAGATCAGTGCACCTTTGAGTCCGGGGTCTAGGCTGGGCTGGAAGTTGGGTGCTCTGTGGTGGCTCGTGGGAAAGTTGGTGCTTCTTGGGTGCTTCGACTCTTGGTCAAGGAACGGCAGGGGTCTCCGAAGCTGCTCCAACAACTTTCGTGAAACATGGGCTGGAGGCATCCTCATGAAAGTGCTGGAATGCACAAGAGGTCTTCGTTCCTCAGCTCCACCATCCCAAGCCTATGTTTACATCCATAACTCTGCTGGGCTTCTCTCCCGATCCATCTGTGTACCCAGACGCTTCTTGGACGGCCTCCTTTTCTTCCCATAGAACATTTGAAAGAAGCCTGTAGATGCTTCGCACTGTTGGGAGAATGATGGTGCTCCAATAGGACTGTGTCGATCCATGGTAGGATATCAAATGGATGCTGTGGAACCGAGCAAGAGCCAGATGAAGGCTCTGCAGAGGTCTGCAAAGCGGGCAGGCGCAGTGGGCTGCTCGGTACTGGAAAGTTGAGCATACCAGAGTGAGTTTTCCTCCCATCCTTTTTAAATAGGCAATATACGGTTTTCCACTAAGGTGTCGCTTTTGCAAATCCCTCTAGGATCCTGCAAGACATCCCTAAAATATCCGAGATAGGTCCCGCTCTGCGAAACGTTTTTTCCCGTTTTAAGTGGCTTTGGTAATGCAAGCTTGCCATCCGCTTTATCTTTCTCCGTCCGTGCTACTGACCACACTGCGGCGTGCCGTTCCGGGCAAATCTGTTTCGCTTCCTCCCTGTGTCCGTTTTCCGCTGGAGCGGATTTGAGTGTGGCGTGGATGGCACAGCGGATGCCAGCGGAAAAAAAATGGATATTAGCGGATGCGTGACGGATGATGACGGATTGCAGAACGGATGTTCCCCCTCCCGGATGTTCCCCAGTATGCGTTGGCGGATGCAGAGCGGATGCGTTGGATACATTTTTCGCGGCTCAAAAAGTTTGAGCAGCTCCAAGTTTTTGAGCAGATGGGAACCTCAGTTGACGGATGCTTGGACGGATAGAGAGGATGAAAAAAAATGGAGGCAGTGAGTTACACAGACTGAGTACAGAAATCGGGATTGAATCGTGTTAAACCGCAA
>BHFT01044073.1:0-16356 GCA_004320025.1 Laticauda laticaudata
TGGACGGATAGAGAGGAAGCAAAATGGAGGCAGTGAGTACAGAACGGATACATCGCATTAACCAATGGATGGCAAGCTGTTTTGTCTGTTTTACATCCTCTTTGCATCCATTGGTGCAGTGTGACAGGGGCTTAAGGTCTTCTGATTGAGCAGAGGGTTGGACTAGAAGACTTCTAAGATCCCTTCCAACTCTGTTATCCTGTTACCTAGGTGAGCCCGAAGAGTTAGGGAATCTTCTCTTGTTCTTCAGAACAGGTCTGAAATGTCTGAATTACCTGTCATCTCATGTCAACCCCTCAAGGTAGATCAGTCCAAGAGAGGAATGGTAAGGATTCCAGCACTAACACAATGCTGGAAACCTAAGAATGGCAAGATCAAGATAGAACTGTCTTGAGTTTCTTTCTCACACTTTCTACCTTCCCAGGACATAGCGGCCATTTTGCTCTCCTTCTTCCTTCTCAAGGAAGGTTTACATTCTTCTACATTTCAAGATCATTTCTTTAAAGTTTCCCCCCACCTTTTTTTCTCTTTCTCTCTCTCTTACTCTCTCTCTCGCTCTCTTGAATTTGTGAAAATGTGATATTGTTTTACATGATCAAAAGAACGAAGCTAACTTTTTTTTTCTGAAATGTGTGAGATCCAATAAGCTGTGAATATGTAAGCCAAAATAACCCTGTTTGTTCATACAAAATGCAAAGGAAATTTTGAAGAGTGCATTTTGCCCAAAGTCACCCTATCTAAAAACTGCAGACCCCGACTTTTGAAACTTCTTCCCTCCCATTCAATTCCAAGAAGTTGTGTTTTATGGATTTAAAGGTCAATGTATCAGCAGGAGAAAGTACATCACGCGGCTTGCCTGCTTGCCAGAGAGATCCCTGCACCAAAAAGGAAGTTACTTTTCATCAAAAAATTTTCACCGTTGTAAAACAACGGATTAAATTATTGAAATTGGGCTCTGTGGAAGCATTTGGAACTCGTGGCCCTTTCGAATGAAAGAAGTTGACAGAGATGTTTTCATGCAGCCATTCAGACAATTCAGCATTTTTTTTCATTTTTATAATTATATATATATTCATACTTAGTTTTCAATGTGTGTCAAAATCATTAAAACCCCATTCAGTTCAATGTAAATTAAGACAATGCATGGTCATTATAATATACACCCTTTCATTTCCTTGCATTCCTTAATCCCCAAATTTAACTGAAGTTTGTGCTGCATTCCTGACTAGAAAAGCTCCTCTTAGGCTTAGTTCTGTCTCTCACCTGGAAAAATCTCAACTTGGGTGGCTTATTCATTCAATTTATAAAGCCATCAGCCAAGGGGTCTAGCTTTTCCTTTTATGGCCTTCCTTTGGGGCAGTGGTCTCCAAACTTGGCAACTTTTAGACTTGTTGACCTCAAATCCTAGAATTCTCCAGCCAGCATAGCTGGCTGGAGAATTCTAAGAGTGAGGTCCACAAGTCTTAAAGTTGCCAAGTTTGGAGGAACTGTGGCAGCTGTTCTACTCACCTAGAAGTATCTTTTGGAGTGCAACAGAATAACAGAGCTGAAAGTGATTTTGGAGGTCTTATAGATCCAACACCATTCCAGACAAATGGCTGTCCAGTCTCTTCTTAAAAGCCTCTAATGATGGGAGCACCAACAACTTCTGAATTCAAGCTGTTCCACTGGTTAATTGTTTTAGCTGTTAGGAAGTTTCTCCTTAGTTCTAGGTTGCTTCTCTCCTTGATTAGTTTTCATCCATTGTTTCTTGTCTTGCTTTCTGAAAATAAGTTGACCCCCTCTTCTTATGGCAGCCCCTCAAATATTGGAAGATTGCTATCATGTCACCCCTAGTCCTTCTTTTCTCTAGACTAGGCATACCCAGTTCCTGCAACCGTCCCCAGATGTTTCAGCCTCCAGTCCCCTAATCATCTTGGTTGCTCTTCTCTGCACTCTTTCTAGAGTCTCAACATCTTTTTACATCATGGTGACCACCATTGGATGTAATATTCCAAGTGTGGCCTTACCAAGGCATTATAAAGTGGTATTAATACATCATATGATCTTCATTCTATCCCTCTGTTTATGCAGCCTAGAGCTGTGTTGGCTCTTTTGGCAGCTGCAGCACATGGTTGGATCATATTTAATTGATTGTCCACTAGGATTCCAAGATCCCTCTCTCAGTTATTGCTATTGAGCTGGGTTTCACCCAATCTGTACCTGTACATTTGGTTTTTCTTGCCTAAGTGTAACACCTGACTTTTCTCTACATCGAATTTCAGTTAGATAAAGCTTCCGAGGTGGGTTAAATGAGGAACCAGATTGTTGGGGAAAATATGCTGACTTTGTAAACCACTTAGAGATGGCTGTGAAGCACTATAAAGTGATGTATAAGTATTTAAGGGCTATTGCTAATGCTCTTCCTTTTCCTCTCCCTCCCTCCCCCCTTTCTTCCATAACTCTGCCCACTGCCAGGAGTTCAATCCTGATTGGTTCAAGGGTGACTCAGCCTTCCATCATTCCAAGGTGGGTAAAATGAGGACCCAGGATTGAACTCCTGGCTGTAGAGCACAGTAAACTGGTATATCAGTCTCAGGGCTATTGCTATTGCTCTTCTTTTTCCCCTTCCTGAACTCTGCCCACTGCCAGGACTGGCTCAAGATTGATACAGCCTTCCATCCTTCTGAGATGGGTAAAATGAGGACCCAGATTGTTGGGGGCAACAGGCTGACTCTGGAAACTGCTTAGAGAGGTCTGGAAAGCACTGTGAAGTGGTATATAAGTTTAAGTGCAATTGCTATTATTCTTCCTTCCTTCCTTCCTTCCTTCCTTCCACTCTTCCCACTGCCAAGAGTTCAATCATGACTGGCTCAAGGTTGAATCAGCCTTCCATCCTTCCGAGGTCAATAAAATGAGGACCCAGATTGTTGGGGGCAAGTGACTGACTCTGTAAACTGCTTAGAGAGGGCTGTGAAGCACTATGAAACTATATATAAGTCTAAGTGCTATTTCTATCTTCTGAGGTGCTGGCTCTTCCTGCCAGCTTCGTGTCATCTGGAAATTTGATGACTTACCCTTCTATTCTCTCATCAACATTAAACTGTTTTAATTTTTTTATTAAATATTTTTTCACATTTCACGTTGTTTGCATTTTTTTCTTAAAAAAAACAAAAACAAAATAAAGTGGCCAAAATCTCATATGATGATAGTACACAAACGTCCAGATCTCCTTTCAGATGCAAATAACCAAAATCTTGCCAAGATCTCCTGCTGAAGGAGGATGGACAGGATAACCTCCAAGGTCCCTTCCAGCCCTATGACTCCATGTTCCATGTTTTCAAGCTTCATAGAGGTGACTGCTTTAATCTTTCCCAAATGAATGCATTTATCCCTGGGTGGTCACATTACTACCAAACAGGTGTGTAAACTTTGGAAAAAGTTTAGAGAAAAGCAACTAATTTTCTCACTAAATCTTTTTCATGTTTCATATTGTTTGCATTTAGATCAGCTGGTGAGTTCTAGTCTGGTAGAATGAGTGGTTGGGTGTCTTCCAAATGAGAAGGGTGTCCTCCTTGATTCACAAAATGAGAGAGGGTGTAGTCCCAAAGCAACAAAGATGATGAGGGGACCGGAAACTAAAACTTACCATGAATGGTTGCAGAAACCTGCCTAGTCTAGGGAAGAGAAGGACCAGGGGAGACAGGAGAGCAGGATTCCAGTATTTGAGGGGCTGCTACAGAGAGGAGGAAGGGGTCAAGCTATTTTCCAAGGCACCTGAAGGCCAGAGAAGGAATAATGGATGGAAACTGAACAAGGAGAGATTCAACCTGGAAATAAGGAGAAACTTTCTGACAGTCAATGAATGAAACAGAGATTGCCTTCGGAAGTTGTGGGATCTTCATCACTGGAGGCTTTTAAGAAGAGACTGGACTGCCATCTGTCAGAAATAGTGTAGGATTTCCTGCTTGGGCAGTGGTGGGGGGTCGGACTAGATAACATACAAGGTCCCTTCCAACTCTGTTAATCTAATCTAATCTTAACTAAAATGATCAAAGGCCTGGAGATTAAAACATAAAGCACAGCTGCAAGATTTGGGTTTGGTCAGTCTAGAAAAAAGAAGGGCTAGGGGAGACATGAGAGCAACCTTCCAATATTTGAGGGGCTGCCACAAAGAAGAGAGGGACAACTTATTCTCCAAAGCACCAGAGAAGCAGGACAAGAAACAATGGATGGAAACTAATCCAGGAGAGAAGCAACCTGGAATTAAGGAGAAATTCCCTGACAGTGAAGACAATTAACCAGGGGAACAGCTGGCCTCCAGAAGTTGTGGGCGCTCCATCACTGGAGGTTTTCAAGAAGAGTCTAGACAGTCACTTATCTGAAATGGGATAGGTTCTCCTGCTTGAGCAAGGGGCTGGACTAGAGGACCTCCAAGGTCCCTTCCAGCTCATTCTATTCTACTTAAGTCAAACTTGAGTGCATTCTCCTGACCCATTCACCCAGGGGGTGATGCCTACGTAGCATGAGGAATTGCGTTTGGTGTTGTGCCGATGACACTTGAAGCACCGAATCATCAAGTGATGAGAAGACAGCCAGAAGGTTTCTTCTTACACTTAACATTTCTGAGATCCCGTTAGAGAGTCAAGGGTCCTGTCAAACTCTTCCCCCCCTCTGGTTTTTGAAATCAGAAAGACCAGAGCACCCTCCATTTCAAAAGGAGGAGGGAGGAGGATGCTGTCTTCCTGGCCTTGCTTTGACGTGCTGGATAACAATTTGCTAACATCCCTGAGAGAAAGAAAAGGCTTTCTCCTCCAGAAATGGACAGGGTTTGTGGCTGTCTGAGGAATTCAGACAGAATTCTGAAGCCTAACTTGGGGATTAGCTTTGGACCAAATGATTTGAAGTGGTCTTGGGAGCGTGAACCCATTTGGCACAAGGGTATATTTTTATTTATTTTATTTTATTTGTTTGTCAAACATGTACAAGGAAACAATTCTAAGTATGAACATGAACAGGAACAAAGGGAGTAAATACAGATAAACGGGGACAGGGAGACAGGGATGGTAGGCATGCTGGGTACACTTATGCACGCCCCCTTTAAAGACCTCTTAGGAATGGGGTAAGATCCATGGTAGACAGTTTGAAGTTGAAGCTGGGAGGGGTTGAGGCTGTAACAATGGAGTCAGGTAGTGTTCTGATCAAGGCTTCCCAAAACTGTAATTAAGCGCACGCTCAGTTAAAACAACTCTTGTTTTATTTCAACACTGGTAATTATTTTCATTCCCAGCCCATAGAGTCCCAAACAGTCCCTCAAGATAAGCACCCACCTTTCTCTCCTTTGAATTGCTGCCAAGAACTAAAGTGCCGAATGAACTGAAAAAAACCAACCGATGTACAAAGTCCACACAGAGCTTCAAGGTTTAATCTGAACAGAGTGAATGATGTTGCTTCCTATAAAGGTTTCTCTATCTTTGCACCTCCTTTATACTTTAGGGGAGGGGCGGTCACTTCCAAACCTTACTCTCGAGTTACCTCTTTTGTCTCAGCTGCTCTTGCCTTCTGGCAGCTCTGTGCACACACACACTGGGAACAGGCTCCCCCTGATCATCTGCCTTGCTACTGCCAGGGTCTGAAGGCTCCAGAGTCAGCACCCCATTCCCAGATGGTCCTGGCCTCATCTCTGCATTGGATGCAGGATCCTCATCTGAGTCCTCTCCAGACTCCTGGATGGGTCCCTGTTCTTTCCCAGTGTCCGATTCCACTACCGTCAGCACAGGCTGCCGGCAAACCACAACAGGTAGGGCATTCCAGGCGTTGACAACTCTCTTGCCGAAGTTGTGTTTTCTGCAATCGAATTTGGAGCAGTTTACCTTGAATTTGTATTGGTTGTTTGCCCGTGTGTTATTGTGGTTGAAGCTGAAGAAGTCGTTGACAGGCAAGATGTTACAGCAGACAATTGTGTGAACTATGCTTAGATCGAACCGCAGGCAGCGCAGTTCCAGATTGTCCAGCCCCAAAATTTCGAGCTTGGAGGCATAGGGGATTCTATGGTGAGTGGAGAGTTTATTGTGAGTAGACATTTGAAGGAGGATGGGTGAGTTTTGCCAGACTCCTTCAGAAACTGGATGTGAAAGGCACACCAAGAACTTCCAAGGCTGCAATGTTCCAACCATGAGTGCATGGGAGCATGCTTTTAAACTCCAGGCAGATCATATTTTTATTTAAACACAAAGGCCCAAGATTCCTGCTTATTTCAGATATATCCTCCTGTGGCACTGGCTAGGAGGAAGGGAAGAAGACCTGCCAATGTTTCCCCCCCCCCACATGAATCCATTTCCTCCCATCCCTCTGCAGATTTAATTTACGTCTGTGCCCAACATCTCTTATCTGCAGGAACGCTGCCCAATTCTCCAATTCCAAGCTGGGCTTTTTAATTTCACATTAGGATCATGGCTGAAAATGAATTTATTAGCCCAAGCAGAATAAACAATGTTTGCAGTCTCTCTTTTTGTTATTAATATCCCCCGTGCCTTTTATTTCATTTCTCAGGAGCTTGACTAAAAAAGAGAAGGGAGAGAAAATACCACCAGCATTTGGCAAAAAAAAGCTTGCTCATCAAAAGACATTTTCTGTAACAGGAAAGACTCTTTCCTGCAGGTTCTCAGTGTGTGTAAAACAGAGACCGACTTGCAGCTTTCAATTATTGGAAAGAAGGAAACATTTTGCCTTGTGTAACTGAAAAAGGTTGCCTTTTAAAAACTCAGTGCTACAAATATAGGACACTCTTCTTCCCCAAGGCATCAAGTCTGACAAACACACATCGTACAGCTATAGGCAAAAGCCTCAGATAATGAATGGCCCACCGACCGTATAGGGAGCCAAGTTGATTAAATCAGTGAATGGAAATTAGGTAGCAAATTAAATTAGAAAGTGCATTCAAAGCACTGGACTGATTGAGAGTCTGTGAATCGAGTCAGATAACCTTTGCTGTGCTGGTACATTCTCCTCAAAGTGATGGGGCTGTCAGAACTGGATCGAGCTGAATTGCTAAATCAAAGCAAAAATCCGAACCACATATACATTGGTCCAATAATTCAAGCCAGTATCAGCTCTGCAATCTTTGGCTTGGTGCCTCGCTGGCATCCGGCCATCCACTGCTAGAGGGGAGGAGAGTAGATGGGCAATAGACATGTATGGGGCATAGGTGGAAAAAAGGGAGGGAGGATGATAGCTTGATGGGAGACCAGGGGTGCAAGAACTCAGCCTGTGCCAGTCTTCAAGGCCATGAAGCTGAGAACGGAATGTGAACTGTTCCAAGCATCTGAGCAGTTCTCAAAACACCTAGGTGGCTCATCATTGGCTGGAGATGAACTGGTCATAGGGGAAGAACTGGGATGAAGAGGAAATTTTATAACCCTTAGCATGGAAACTTTAATTCTAGCTGGCTTCTAGTGCAGCCAGTAATCCTTAATAAATGAACCTATCGCTTCAACAAATGGAGTCAAGGGTTTTTCTTTCCTAGGGACCTAGCTGGGGCAGGTCTGACAGTCAGATTTTGCCTGAAGAGCACGCTGTTGGGGACATCCCCTTTCTCTCCCCAGGGATTTTTGGTGGAGCAAATTGGTTCACCATCCTTACAATAAGGCTGAAAGATCCATTACACTATGAGGTTCATGTGTCCCAGCTATGAGTTTCTACCTTCAGGTGACCCCATAGCTTTGAACAATCCCAAAACAATAAAATGATCAACACAAATGAATCCAGGAGAGATGTGTTTATTGTCAGATGGAGTGGTGTGACCCAAACCCCTTCTTTCAGATGCTGTCTCCTTGCAGGACCCAGGTAGGGGTGGACCCTCCCCTATGGACCTCCCTTGATGGTCTGGCCCCACCTCTTCAGACTTTTAGAAAAACCACAAATCCCTGCCTCTTCCCCAGGCACAGGGCAAAATTGGGACATAAGGAAGGTTGGTTGGGAGCATCCCAGGAGAATGGCTGAGGCACCAGGTTTATCGGTTCTGCTCTTTGGATTTCTGTTTTTATTGTTCTTATTGTTGTTGTGAGCCACCCAGAGTTCTGCTCAAAGATAGGTGGCCATACAAATAGCCTTAGCACTTAGGCTTATATATTGCTTCATAGTACTTTGCAGTCTCTAAGCAGCTTACAGCAATGGCCCCCAACCTTTAGGGATCAGTTCCATGGAAATAAGTTTTTCCATGGACCAGACAGGGCATAGTTCTGTGTACTGCCTACATCTCATGGATGCAGCTTCAGTTGTTGGCATGGACTGGTTGTTGGCGTGCCATGGACTGGGGCTGGTCCAAAGACTGGGGGTTGAGGATCCCTGGTTTAACAGAGTCAGCCTGTTGCCCCCAACAATCTGGATCCTCATTTTACTGACCTTGGAAGGACAAAAGGCTCAATCAACCTTCAGCCATTCAGAATCAAACTGCTGGCAGTTGGCAGAATTAGCCTGCAATGCTAAATTCTAAAATTCTAACCACTGTGCCCCATGGATGGATGGGTGGGTGGGTAGATGGATGGATGGAAGGAAGGAAGGAAGGAAGGAAGGAAGGAAGGAAGAAGAGGGGGAAGGTGGGAGGGAGGGAAGGAGTTAGGGAGGAAAGGAAGGGAGGGAGGGAGGAAGAGGCGGAGGAAGGAATGAAGGAAGGAAGGTAGGAAGGAAGGGGGAAAGGAAAAGCAATATTCTTTAGACTTATATCCCACTTCGTAGTGCTTTACAGCCCCCTCTCAGAGGTTTACAGAGTCAGCCCCTTGCCCTCAACAATCTGGGGCCTCATTTTACTGACCTCGGAAGGATGGAAGGCTGAGTCAACCTTGAGCCAGTCAGGATTGAACTGCTGGCAGTCGGCAGCTGCAATTAGCTCACAATACCGCATTCCAATATTGCGCCAACATGGCTCAAAAATCTTTCAAACAAATAGCATTTATTTTGCATGCAACAATGAGGGAAAACACTTGGTTGCCTCTTTGAATAATTCACTTCCTGAACCAATTTTTCCTGAACCCCCAGCAGACCACTAAGAAAATACTGGTTTGCAATCAGACTTAGCCTCCCATTTCTAATGTAAGGAAATGCTTTTGCCAACAGCTGTTGGATGAGCTGAAGGATCAACAAAAATGGCCTGTGATACATAAGACCACACTGAGAACACTGCATCCAGTTTTGGTCACTAAAATGTCAAAAAGATTACGAGACTCTAGAAAGAGTGTAGGGAAGAGTCAGAAAATTGATTCGGGGGTTGGAGGCTAAACCATATAAAAGTTTCTGGAATTGGGAATCTAGTCTAGTGAAAAGAAGGGGTGACATGATAGCAGTCTTCCAATATATCAGGGGCTGCCCCAAAGAAGAGGGAGTCAAGCTATTTTCCAAAGCACCTGAAGGCAGGGCAAGAAGCAACAGATGGAAACTAATCAAGGAGGGAAGCAACCTACAACTAAGGAGACATTTCCTGACAGTTAGAACCAGTGGAACAACCTGCCTCCAAAAATTGTGAATGATCCAACAATGGAAGTTTTTAAGAAGAGACTGGACAACCATTTGTCTGAAATGGTGTAGGATTTCCTGTCTGAGCAGGGGGTTGGATGAGAAGACCTCCAAGGTCCCTTCTGTTATTGTGTTGTTCTGTTCAGCCCCAGAGACATACAGGAGGACGTCCTGGGTGGGTTTCTATCCTTTATGTATTTAAATGAATTAACACACCTACACTAGGTTTATGTCAGGCGGAGCTCCATTCAAAATCCAGGAAAGAAATACTTAGACTCTTTAGTTTAGAGAAAAGACATCTTTTACTGAAAGTGAAGTGGTAGCAACCAAAGAATTCTGAATCTGAGAAATTAGGCGCGCAATTCACATATACAAAGTGATGGAAATGTTCCCACCCCCNTTTCCCTTCCTCCCCCCATTACTTATGGCAGTCGAAAGATGCAAAGCAATAGTAGAAGATCTTGAAGGCTGACATTTTAGCTTTCACCCAGGCTGCCCACATCTCTTCCCATCTGGCCAGATGCCAAACAGCCTATCTCTTTTTCAACTTGCATCAACTGGGAGTATCTGCTATTGGGGAATAGGGACCCTGAAAGTGGTGGGGTAGATCTAACCTTAGGCAAGGCAAGGCAAGGCAAAAGTATGCATATAGGACTGGATGAAACCAGGCTCAATAGCAACAACTGTGAGAGGGATCTTGGAGTCTTAGTGGACAACCAGTTAAATATGAGCCAACAGTGTGTGGTGGAAGCCCAAAAAGCCAACGTAATCCTACATTGCATTAACAGAGGGATACAATCAAGATCAAGGGAGCTATTAATACCACTCTATGAAGCCTTAGTAAGACCACACCTAGAGTATTGCATCTAGTTTTGTTCACCATATTATAAAAAAGAGGTTGAGACTCCAGAAAAAGTACATAGAAGAGCAACCAGGATGATGAGGGGGCTGGAGACTAAGGCATATGAAGAACGGATGCAGGAACTGGGCCTGGCTAGTCTAGTGAAGAGAAGGACCAGGGGAGACAGAATAGCATCTTCCAATATTTGAGGGACTGCCACAGAGAGGAAGGGGACAAGCTATTCTCCAAAGCACCCGAAGGCCAGACAAGAAATAATGAATGGAAACTGAACAGAGAGATTTAACTCTGGAAATAAGGATAAATTTTCTGACAGGCAGAACAATTAACCCATGGAACAGAAGCTGCCTTCAGAAGTCGTGGGAAAGTTGAAAGATTTTATTTGTTGTTTTGTTTGTTATAAAAATAAAAAAAAACTTAAAAAAAAAGAAATTGTGGGAGCTTCATCACTGGATGCTTTCAAGAAGAGACTGGACTGCCTTCTGTGAGAAATGGTGGAGGGTCTGCTTGGGCAGGGGGTTGGACTAGATGACCTACAAGGTCCCTTCCATCTCTGTTAATCTTTTAATCTGTTATCCTAATGTCTGGATACAATTTCCAGTCTTTATTGACCTGGTTCAAACACAATTCCACATTCTGTCTTTTGGGGTTTGGGGTTCATGTGATCTGAACTTAGCAATTTTAATTTGTAAAATAGTGGCATACAAATCATACAAAATCTGATTCAAAGTGTTGATCTGACAAGTTGTGTTAATGCGATTAGACCCTCCTGACTTACTTTGACGAGTTGAATCCAACTGTCATTTTGATTCACCAAAGGAAAAAAAAATGTACTTCAAACATATGCAAAATGTAATCAACTTGTTTAACGTCACAACTCAATGAGCATGGCAGCTGTGGGGGGAACAGACACTAGAATTCCAGATGTGCATCTGATTTCCCAAGGAAGACTCCCTCTCCCCCTCCATTAAGATATGAATTTATTTTTACGGTGCCAATGCTTCCACCAGCAAACAGAAGATTCCAATTCATCTATTGATTTTTCACATTTTATCCCCCCAGTGGGCAGGAATTAACAAGGTGTGGAAGGCAGATTCCAAAACAATGAAGAAACACAACTGGAGGGTACAGATGGTTTTACAAACAAATGAGACAAATTTATGGGATTGCCTATCAGCAGCTGTTAAGCATCTAGGCTGTGTAGCTAGAGCATCTGTTGAGAGACTAAGCCTTCTGAACCTGAAACCACTTGGGATTACAGCTCCTATAACTCTTTGTCACCCTCACAGAGTCTGGAGAAATATATCTGATAGGTTCTAGGTTGGGAATGGCAACCTGGATGATGTTGTGGCCTGTTGGTTGCCAGCCCCTCCAGCAGCCAAATCAGAGGAGGAGGAGGAGGCATGGGAGTTGGGGTCAGCATCAAGGCAACCTGAGAGCTCCGAGGGGGAATGGAGCTCTCGCTCGCTCTCTCTCTCTCTCTCTCTCTCTCTCTCTCTCTCTCTCTCTCTCTCTCTCTCTCTCTCTNCCTTCCAGGACTTCCTTTGCAAGTGTGGAGGGAGAGGGAGAGATGGAGAGAGACAGACTCTTGGTGTGTTGAGCTAGTTCAGGGGAAGTGTTTGGGAGCTGGGTCACAACACCTGAATTGGAAGGGGGGGGGGCAGATGAGAAGGCACAAATATATTTATTATGATCTAATGGAAATAATGCAGGTACAAGCAAGGAAAACCTGACAGACCTGGTGCAAAGAGATCTAACAGACTTTCCGAGCTTACTTTTCTTCTAGTCCAGAGGTCTCTAAACTTGGCAACTTTAAGGATTGTGGATTTCAACTCCCAGAGCAAAGCTGGCTGAGGAACTCTGGGAGTTGAAGTCCACAAGTTCACAAGTCTAAAAGTTGCCAAGGTTTAAACCCCTGGTTTAGAGAGTCACTGGTCCCAAAACCCTCAGAGAGACTTAATGGTATAGGGCAGTGTAGTCTTTCCCACTCCTGCTCTGAATCTTTCTCCACCATGGCATGGTCACTCTCAATCAATCAGAACAGAGGTAAAAGGTACCTTGGAGGTGTTCTAGTCCAACCCCTGCTTAAGCAGGAGATCCTCTACCATTTCAGATAGGTGGCTGTCCAGTCTCAGAGAACCCACAAGTTCTGGAGGCAAGCTGTTCCACTGGTTCTGTCATGCCCCAGTTGGAATCTGATTCTGAGGGAGAGGTAGAACAGCTGACAGGGAGTGGGAGTGTGGCTCCAGTGGCTGTGGAGGATACTGGGGAAGGGCACAGGCCAGCTGGGCATTCAGAGGAAGACCCAGGCCCACCCCCTCTTCAACCTAGGGCATGCAGGGAGGAACGAATAAGGGAGCAACGTGGGTTATGGGGGAGGAAAGGGCCCTGATCCCCTTCATGGGCTGCAGCTGGGAAGGTTGTTTAAAAGAGCAAACTGTGCATGGCAAAGTTGCTGGAAGCAAAGTGTGCATTATCTTTGTTGAGCTTATCTGGTTTTTGTTGCCCTCCCAACTGTGTGTGCCTCATTATCTTTTGGAAGTCTTCAAGTTATTATCCTGATCTGTCATGTTAATTACTTCAGCGTGGCTTGTGTTGTTTTTATTTCTACTTTATCTGTATTTTGGGTTTGGATTGCATTTCTTCCCTTTGTAAACTGTTTTTGGAAGAGTTTGATCTCCCAGCGGAGGATAACTGGACATTGTGGGCCAAGTTGGAGGCATTAAAGGGAATTTATCTACTTTGGTGACTTTGTTATTTTTGTGCCACGCCCCTTTGGGTCATCACATTATGGTCCATTGGACGATAATGGAGCCAAAATTTCTGTTGCCAAGTGAGACATTTGCTAAGCAAGTTTTGCCCCATTTTATGACATTTCACGCCATGGTCATTAAGAGAATCTCTGCAGTTGGGTATGTTGGTGAGATGGTTGTTAAGTGAATCTGGCTTCCCTGTTGACTTTGCTTGTCAGAAGATCACAAAGGGGAATCACGTGACCTCAGGACACGACAATAATAAATATGACCCAGTGGCCAAGTGTCCAGATTTTAATCACACGATGCAAAGGACATAACTGTGAAAAATGGTCACAAGTCCCTTTTTTCAGTGACGTAATTTTGAATGGTCATCAAATTAACTGTTGTTAAGTCAAGGACTTCCTGTATTTTCTTCAGACTAACCTCACCCCTCCCTAACCTTAATGGATTTATTCTCAAAGGGAGACAAATAAGGCTGCACAGGTGAACTCTCTAAGCCAATGAAACACAGTTAAATTCCACCTTGTGGAAACCTGTAGGCAGAGTTGGTATTCAGCCAGTTCAGACCGGTTCTGACATACTGGAAGTGGAAATTTTGAGTAGTTCGAAGAACTGGCAAATACCACTTCTGACTAGCCCTGTCACCCACCCCCACCATTACCTCTCCTGTATTACCTTGTTTTTTTAGCTCAGCTGACTTGCACGAATTGCCATGCCTCAGCTGAGCTAAAAAAACAGCTCAGCTCACTAGCATTGATACAGGTGGCAGTTTCTGAGCCCTGCATGCATGTGAAATGTGTGTGCATAGAACTGGTAGGAAAAAATTTGGAAACCCGCTGTCAGGGTTCCCACAATTGCCCAAATTAAATCATGAGCCTTGAGCCAAGCTTCAAAGGAATCCAAAAAAGATTTATTAGGAGCAACATGTCCAGCACTAAACCATATGAAGCCAAATCTGAGACACATACTTTACTTATGACCCTGTTTCTCCCCACTACCCTGGGTGTGTGATAAATCAGATTCTCCAATGAAACACACACATTCACACTCTCCAAAGAAGGATTTTTGTGGTCAGAAGATCCAGTAGCTAAGCTACAATCTCCACAAGATAAGCATGGAATGTGCTTCCGGCCTTCATCTACTGCACTGCTCCCTCAGGTCTTCCCCCCTCCTTCATATGGCAACTCGAAAACAGGCATAGGAATGATTTATGAGTTGACACCCACCACTGCCTGTAGATGTTTGGAATGTCCAGAGGACAGGGGAGAAGGAATGTCTTCCTGCCAAACATAAAAGGATCCACTGAGAGGCAATCAGATGTACTTCAATATATCAAAGTCAATATGCAGATCAGATGAAATATAAGGGGGAGGGGGAAATTGGGAACTCATATCTTCTGATCCATTTGAACCTCCTGAGGAAAAGTAGTTACTAAGAGTGGTTAAAAAGGAGAGGTTTTTTGTTGAAATGTAATTAATATAATTCCTTTGCTTCTGCCACAAAGCAGACACACATCTGCAATGACCATGCATTTTACATATATATAAAATGTATATATTTACATTATATTCATATATTTACAGCTCCTCTCTAAGTGGTTTACAGAGTAAGCCTCTTATCCCCAACAATCTGGGTCCTCATTTTACTGACCTTGGAAGGATGGAAGCCTTGAGCCAGTGAGAATTGATCTGCCAAATTGCAGGCAGCCGGTAGTCAGCAGAAGTAGCCTGCAGTACTGCACTCTAACTACTGCACACCATCCTTCCTTCCTTCCTTCCTTCCTTCCTTCCTTCCTTCCTTCCTTCCTTCCTTCCTTCCTTCCTTGAAACAAAGAGAAAGGAAATGAAATGAAAGGAAGGAAGGAAGGAAGGAAAGGAATGGAGGGAGGGAGAAGGAAAGAAGGAAGGAAAGAAGGAAGGAACTCTTATATCTTTTGAACCTCCTGAAGAAAAGTAGTTTCTAAGAGTGGTTAAACAGGGGAGGGTTTTTTGTGTGCTTGTAATGTAATTAATGTATAATTCCTTTTCTTATAGCACGAAGCACAGAAACACATCTGCAATGACCATGCATATTTTTTATTTATTTATATTTGTATTTGTGTGTGTGTATGTGTGTGTGTGTAAAAGACATGATGAGTGAGAACAGAGAGACAATAGGAGGTACAAAATAGCTACAATTTCATTCTTCCACCTTCTGCAGAAGGATGCTGTTGTCAATCTGCCTTGTCTTACCTACACTGATTCATAATTTCCACCCAATATAGTTTTTATTTCCAATGGCTATTTGCATATCATCTTTACTTGTTTAGGCGAGGGTCTCTGGATTCCACAAGGGGCTAAAGGGCCTGTCACATTGGCCGGCAGCACCAGCAGCAAAAGCAGGACCAGCAGGACGAGCAACACCAGGATCATCATCAGCAGAGTTAGCACCAGCAGCACCAGCAGCGCCAGCAGGATCAGCAGGACCAGGACCAGCGCAGCAGAGGAAGCACCAGCAGGACCAGCAAGACCAGGACACCAGCAGGAAACGCAGGACACCAAGCAGGACCAGCAGGACCAAGGAGCAGTGCCAAGCGGAGTAGCACCAGCAGAAGCCCCAGCACAAGGAGCAGCACCAGCAGAGTAAGCACCAGCAGAAGCACCAGCACCAGGAGTAGCGCCAGCAGAAGCTCCAGCACCACGAAGAGTCAGCCCAAGCAGCAGAAGCCCCAGCAGAAGCAGAGTCAGGGCCAGGGCTGGCAGCAGATGGCAGAGGCTTTTCTTCTTCCCCATGGTTGTTTGGCTGGCTGGCTGGCTGGCTGGCTGGAGCTGTGTCTGGCAGACAGGTCTTTCCCTCTGAATGGTGACCTGCTTGCAAGCTTCCTTTATATCTGCGGGGCTGACGCAATGCATCTCCCCGCAATGCACAGTGAACGCTTGGCATCCGCTAGGCATCCGCTAGGGGCGTCCATGATGCATCCGCTTCATCCGCTAGCAATCCGCTCTGCATCACGTTCCCTTCTGCTGCGCGTCCGCTTTGGCTGTGCTCCCCGGAAGCCCTGCGGATGTGCCATCCGCTCCATCCACTTCCATCCGCAAGGCTTCCGTGGACCATCCGTTTTTTACATCCTGGCTACATCCTACCCCGTCCGTTCCTTTCCGTTGTTTGTCCGCTCTGCTTATGCAAATTCAGGGCACTTTTGAGAGTGGATAACAACGGATGGAACATTTTCTCCGTCCGCTGTGTCCTTTTTATAAACGTTTTGCATCCGTG
>BHFT01044074.1:0-12492 GCA_004320025.1 Laticauda laticaudata
GCTATGTTCCGTTTCTTTACCTAGTGGTTTGAAATAAAGAGTTGTTGTTTGGAACCCAGTCTCACGCACTTCTTTCCGGACAGAACAGAAAATATTATAATTAAAATCTGCAGTAAGGATATTATTATTATTTAATTCTATGTTCAGTGTAGTGGTAAAATAAGGACCAAATTTATATCAATAGTCAGGTAAGGAATAGGTTAATGGTTAGATTTATCTTAGAGTTAGATTTCTGATTAGGATTAACTTTAAATTAGAGTTGGTCTCTGGGTAATATTGGCCTTAGCTTTAGGTTTAGCACTATAGGTCAGATTTAGACAAGGTTCAGATTAAGATTAAGATTAAAATTTGTGTTAAATTTTACATTTTCATTTTTTGGGTAAGTTTTCCTTCTGAGGAAAAACTTCAACACATTATGATCAAAAATCTGCAGTTGTTGTTAGGTTTAAATTTACTTGATGTGCATATTCAAATCTAGCATAAACATTGGATTCAGGCAGGTTTTTCATTGATAGGCTGAATATTTTTTAAAAAATTGTGAACATTTTTATGATAAAAATAAATTAAATATGCATCTTAAAATAGCACTGACTGCTGGGCAACTTTATATTAAAAAAGTGAAGTGGAAGAAAAAGGAAGAAAAAAGAGACTGCCAGTTTACACCCTCATCAGTGGGAAGCTAGCGGGGTGGAGGGAATGAAGTATTGCCACGAGGGTGGTTATATATATGAGATCTCCTTCTAGTGAAATGTTATTCCTAGTGACTGCAAAGACACATCCGTGTAGCTTGTTTGGCAACACGCACACACACATCAGAAAGCATCCAAAAGGAAGGCAATAGTGATATATATTACTTAGGTAATAATATATATTACAGTCATTCTTCTGAAAGTTTCACACCCAATTATTAATCAGATCTAACTACGTAGCTTTTTGAGATCAGCCATGGTCTCTGCAGCAATAAATAGAACTGCCAAGCAGTTATGCTGAAGCTCCAGAACTCTGGAAATCCAAATCCAAGAGAATCTTATCAAAGTCCTTTGTTTTAAACAAGGCATTCAAATATGTCATGTAATTTTTACTGTTTTTGTGGATCCCTCTTTTAATGACCATCCCATTATTTCAAAATCTGTATTTGAGCAATATGTTTATCGGACGGGCTCAGACATCACTCAAAAAGCTGCAAGCTTATAAGACCAACATAATAAGACCGACATATCACTTAAGACAGTAATTTTGACAACAGTAGGAATGGGGGAGGAGAGAAAGAAGGCAAAACTGACAATCTGAATTCATGAGCTCTGCACCATCCCAATCCCAAACCTGATCTGGTCAGGATTTCAAATTGCATCTAGAAACGAGCCCATAACTTCAGCATTGCATTCTGTTGCACTGTAAATTAGAAGAGTTGCTCCCTGACCCCATTTTTTGCATGGCTGATTTTGCAGTGAGCAGATAAGATCTATTTGGGAGTATACATATTTTTTAAAAAAGCAACCAATATCTCATAGCATCTGGTCTTCAGCTTCAGACCTCATTATTTCAAGTTCTCCTATTTCAGGCTGCCACTCTGGGAAGAATTGCTGTCGAAGATGATAGTTTAGGCAGAGTTCCAGTATGGAACTCTGAAGCTTCCTTCATCATGGAAATTGCAAATCTGGATGCTTTGTAAAAGTTCATCCCAGCTTTGAAATAGTATCGTACGTCTTCCTTGATAGCTGTTGGACTGTCTGATGTCTTTTTCACTTAATTTAGCCTGTTATCGTTGCTGTGTTCTCATTTCCATATATGGGCAAATTGTTCATATTATCTACCATCAACAGGAAATAATGTACTGCTGCTTTTTTTTTTAGATCTAAAATTGGGATTCAGTATAGATAACTGGAAAATGGTGCCATCTAGTGGAAAGTATGAGATTGATAAATAGCTTTGCTTCCTGTTAAGATGTTTCATTGACAAAAGAATTCCATACTTTCAGGGGCAGGAAAATGAAATAAAAGGCATTATTATGGTTGCTTGCATAGTCAGCCAGATGGTTTGACATTTTTATCCATCTATCAAGTCCTTCCCATGGCTAAACCTATATGTCATCCACCTCCCAACAGCTTTGGGTGGCTAACAACAAGCAAAGAAAGAAATTTCAATAAAATGAATAAAACATAAAAATAAAAGATGACAAGTGTGATGAATAAATACATAGTCAGTTGTTTAAATCTGGCATGGGGAGAATGTCTTTTCACAATGTTCTTCCTTATCATACAGACACTGAGAATAATTTTAGTTTTTATTCTTGATTTTAAAATGTGACTTAACAGATTAGCATTATGAATTTCTTTATTTAAAGAATTGGTTCTAAAATAATTTCCTTAGAAACTTTACATACATAAATGCAGCTTTATCTCAAATAAAGTGGTTATGACCAGAAGAACAATCTTATGTTTAACCTATGTATTGTACAATTATAATTATTAAAACTCTTTACTGTAAGTCAGGGGTGTCAAACTCAAGGCTCACAAGCCAGATACAGCCCACAGGATGCTGAAATCTGTCCTGCAGGGCCAGCCTAGAAATAGCAAAGGACCGGCCCATGGTGCCTCTGGCAGCTAAAATGGGGCATGGGGGGCCCACACACGCCCCCTCACATTCCATTTTGCCTGGCAGGGTGGGAAGAAAGCGGTCTGTCCCATCTCTCCCCCTGTTCCTTCCCCCTGCCAGCCCATGGAGAACTACAATGCTGATCCGGCTCTCAAAGAAATCCAGTTTGACACCCCTGCCGTAAGTGAATCTGTTTGTTGCTATTACTCTGAATCGTGACTAAAGGAGAGGGGAGAGATGTGGAGGCTCAAGGGAAAATATACACTTTAAAGGCATAAAAATTAAATAAAATGCACACTTAACTCTTAGGCAGAGCCAGACTGTAAAATGTCATTATTTGAAGCAATAATGGAATATTTCCAAAAAAGGAAATAGCTGCAGATGGTTCCTGAAGTTAGACAATTAATACTCAATTTTTCATTTATAAGAGATAACAAGCAGAATGCATTGTTGTTTTCATGATTTTTTTAAAAAAAATACATAAATGTTGAGTTTAATTGTAAAATCTCTACTTACCATTATTCATAATTATTGAAAAAAATAGTAGAAAAAGAAAAAAAGAGAATGAAACAGCCCTAAAAACAATAAAATGGATGTCTAATTTTTGGCTTCCCTCTTCTCCAATTTACAATACTTGATTGATGGAATCATCAGTTTGGATTAACATAGCAGGTATAGTAGTTGTAGGTATACACACTTAAAATCTTTTCAGTTTTTCCTCTCAGTTTAGATCCAGAAGATGGTGCTCATTCCTAGCAAAATATCAAAATAAGCTGTCACCGGAGGGTAGTACTTGAAAGTAACAACTTTCTCATCTCAGGCAAATTTATGTTCCCTGTTGACTTTTCAATGCACAATTAAGCAAAATATCAGCTAACTGCATAACCTCCTGTGCAAACAAAAATGAATAAAAGCTGTGGAAGAACAATGTTTAACTATCAATGAAGCCACAGCAGCACTGTGAAAATTAAGTTCATAATTTCAGGTACCTAAATGGCAGATGAGAAAGCATATGTTGCTTTGCTGATCTTGTTCAGCTTGAGTCTTCTTAGGTTAAACAGCAAAGAATTTACAGCAGACAGGGGGTGGGGGGGAAATACCAACCATTTTAAACAAAGATTAATTGTGTTTCATTTATCTCTTGAAAGTTTCCCAAATATTCAGAGATAGAAAAAAAGGATTATAATAAACCATCAGGCAATATGCCTATCTCAACAGAATATTGTTTTTCCTGATCATTGTTAACAAAATGAGAAACAAATGATGGGGTTGGACTGGACTATGTGCATCATGTGGCATTTGGGTTTTCCTGAAAAAGGTGGACCAGGAGGAAAGAGTGAGCATTAAAATCAGGAAAACCTAAGAAGAACTCCAGTGAATCAAGTATTTTATGCTACAGAGTAGTCCACTAGGAGCACTTAAGCTCACAGAGAAAGGTGGACATTGGAGACTGGCCTTTGAGGCTGACTCCTTTTAATCCTGAAGGAGCTACAGAGTTACTGAAAAAAGTAAGATGATACCATTGATGGGGCAATTACCCATGGGTTTATCAATGTGTCCCTTTAAAATCTTGTCAGGCCATATGGTGGCTTAGCAGTTAAGATGCTGGGCTTGTCAGCTGTAAAGCCAGCAATCCAGGTTTGAGGACTGAGCTCCCATTAACAGCTCCTGCCAACCTAGCAGTTTGAAAGCATGCAAATGCAAATAGAAATGCAATAGGTATCACTCCGGTGGGAAGGTAACAGTGCTCCATGATGTCGTATTGGATACATAACTGGGGAAATATGTTTGGAAAAACACTGGCTCAATGGCCTTGAAACAAAGCTGAGCACTGGTCCCCATAGTTGGCAACAACTAGCTAAATAAAAAGCATCGGGGTGACTCTTTTAAACTTTGACTCTGATGAAAGTGAATAACTGAAGTGCTCTGTTCTTTTGATTGGGCCAAGATTTCCCAGCAAACATTGGGATTGCCTGTATGTGTTACTTGGTATTTTTTATATCATGAGGCTTTATATCTATTATATCTTCCATGCTGTCTTTCATGCTAAGTTTTAAGACCTCTAAATGTGCTGTTCTTTTCTCTGAGAGGAGCTGCTCTATTTATTATCCTCTTATGCACTTTTTAGACTCTACACTTACCATTTTGGGATATAGTAGCCAGCGTACCAGGGGCATTGTATAACAGGTACAATTGCACAATAGATTTATGGACATTGCTATTTTGGCAGCTCTACTGTCAGTCTCCCAATTTAATTTCATTATAGCTGCAGCCACACCAGGTTACCATTTTTCATCCATCCATCACAACTCCAAGTTTCTTTTCCTAGTTGACAGGCCATGTTTTGCTCAGGGCAAAAAGTGGGCATTGAATTCCAGTGATGAGGAACCTTTTAGCAACTGGGACAATATCAAATTTGGGGAGGAGAAGCAAAGGACACCCTAGGCAGGGCAATGATAGAAGTGAGCAAAATCAGAGAAGCATTGATAAATGGAAAGAACAGGCCAGGGGCAAATAAAGAGAGCTCAACTAAAGTGGTAGAATTCCAATAAGCACAAGAAAGAATGACTTTTGCCTCTTTCCTTTTTCTTCTCTAAACCAAGAACAATCCCAGAGGTGAAAACAGTGCTGGTACAGTAAGCTCCCCAATAAAGCAAGAATCCCAGAGTAAATGATAAGAAACACTTGTGGGAATAAGGCAGAGAAGGAGACAATTAAGAAATGGTTAAATGCTCCAGGTAGCTAGATGTAAGATCACTGCACATACAGGTGTCCTTGACATAAGACCTCAACTGGAATTTCCATTCCTAGGCGTGGTGATTGTTAAGTAAGTCCCTTCCATTTTTAGGATCTCTTTTTTTAGCATGGTTGTTAAGCCAATCAGTACAGTTAAGTGAATCCAGTTTCTCTCACTGACTTTGTATGTCAGAAGATGGTTGGCAATCACATGACCCCAGGACACCGCAATCATCATAAAATACATGCCAGTTGCCAAGTGCCTGAATTTTGATCGTGCAAGTGTGGGAATGCTGCAACTGTTGTAGATATGGGGACTGATCATACGTCATTTTTTTCAGTGCCATTGGAGCAAATGGTGCCTAAGCAAATGGTTGTAAGTCAAGGACGACCTGTAATAGAAATAAACAGAAATGAATTCGTAGAAAGGCCTGTAACCATCCATATCACTATAGTTTGGGAGAGGGTCTGCATGTCTACAAAATTCATGTCCCTTTCCCACTCTTTCACATGGCTGCACCAACCTTTTGGGCACCATGGACTGGTTCTGTGGAAAGAGGTTTTTCTGTGGACCAGAGGGGGCCTGGTTTAACATGCTGCCTGCATCCCTGCTCCACTTGTTTGTGTGGCCCAGTTTGTGGCATGCTGCAGACTGGTGCCAGTCCATGGACTGGAGGTTGGGGACCCATGCTCTACCTTGGTGAAGGAAATTGTTTCCTTCATTATGGTGTTTCCCACTCACTAAAGACTTTAATTTTCCTTGCAAAAAAAGATGAGTTTTTCTTATGACCTGATGTTGAGAGATGGTGGGGAATGCTTCTATAGCACCTAATTCCTGGCTTCTGGGACTATGTTGGAGAAGGAGGTTCATAAAACATCAATGAAGCAGATGTTGAGTAATTGCTGGAGTGGATAGCAACAGAAGGGACAGCATTCAAATAAATTAGGATTATGAGATACTGGGAAACTAAGAAAAGAGGAAACTGCTGCTTTAAATATGCCAATTTGTTTTATTTGTTAGAAATAATCAATCTCCATCCTGCCCTGGGATCTAATCTAAAAATTTTCTAGCTAGATTTTTAATATATATTTTTTAAAATCAGATCCAGAAATCAGATTGAACAACTATGTGTTGAAAATATTTGTTAATATCTTAGAAGTATGATTTATATAGCATCTGAATTAAAAGGTTAATGTTCTGTATGCAAATAACCGGCTTCAAATAATGCATTCCCATTGGCTGCTAAGAACGATAAGGGATTGGTTCNAAAAGATATAAAAAGACCGGCGCGGCTTGAGCCAATGTTCCTCTTCCTACATCCTGACTTAAATAAAGACTTTGCTGTTGGAACCCGGTCTACCTCGTGTTTTTCCGAATAAAACAGTTAACTCTGAAGATCAAATGTAAAAATATTGGTAGTATTTTAGAGGACTGATTAGTGGACCTAGTTTTACTTCATGAATATCTTCGCTCTGAACACACATAGTAGAAGTGTAAAATTTGATGTTTCTTATTTTTAAAATGGAATAAACTAAATAATACTAAAACATGATATACTATTGCACTTTTTGGCTTTTGCATTTTTGTCACCCATTGCTGTAACTGTTTAGCACTCTGGCCCTTGCATTTAAATATTAATTACAATAAAATCAGTGGTGGGGTTCGAAAGGTTTTACCACCGGTTCAGTGAGCGTGGCTTGGTGGACACGCATTGCGCATGTGCACACACTTTGTATATGCTCGTGCACCAAACGCGTACTTTGTGCAGGTGCAGAGGTGTTCCAACTCACTTCCTGCAAGCCTTCACTCTCCTGGTCGCTTCAGCAGCTGCCGTTGCATTTCAAAAGCAGAGGATAAAGGTGAGTATGGGAGCCTGGGCAAGTGGGTGGGCCCAAAAGCAGAGCAGCAAAGAGAACTGGTTCAGTCTCCACTGCTCATCGCTGCTACTGGCTTGGCAGAACTGGGCCAAACCGTTAGAATACCACCCCTGAAGAAAATGTAATCTGAGTTTATTATAGTCATTTTGCTGTGATTGTTAAATAAGGAATCAGCTCCTTTTAGTATGTTGACATAAATTCAATAATTGAGAGTGGAGACACTCTTCACGGTAAGGATCCTGTCTTTCAAAATGAACGTGGCCTTTGAGAACCATGGTGACTTGCTTGCCCTCAATTTAAATAGTAAAAACAGCAGCGCAATTAGAAACAATGTGGGACATTAGATGATTACAAATTGCCATTTAACATCAGTCGGGTTGCTGATTGGCTAAAGCAATGGATGACAACAACAAAAAGTTAACCTGACCTATTCATATAGCTTCTGAAGCAGCTCATGAGAAAGAACTGCAGAAAACTGTTATTTTAACAATAAAAAGTGGTTCTCTGTTTACCTCCCATGATTTATGAAGCACCCTTTTCTAAGGATTTGCATATGATGCATCACTCCTCATCTTATAGAGCAGAGTTGGTGAAAAAAAAAAATCAGAGAGTAGGTCTCGGGTAAAATCCCCCCTTTAGTTCTTGAATAAGGCAAGTTTCACACATGCTAGAGAATTGCTCTTATTGCCATCTCATAAAACAGAGTTGGTCCTGAGCAGTGGTGGGATTCCATTTTTTTTACTACCAGTTCTGTGGGTGTAGCTTGGTGTGCATGACAGGGGGCGGACACTGTAAAATCTGCAGTCAGAGATGGTATTTGCCAGTCCTCCAAACGACTCAAAATTTCCGCTACCGGTTCTCCAGAACTGATCAGAACCTGCTGAATACCACCTCTGGTCCTGAGTTTTTACTGGCAGAATAAAATGCAGAATCAATCAGTGGCTTAGAAGTGATTGGTACTTGCAGACAGAAGCAATTGCCTTAGACATGATTTGATGGGAACAATTGATGAAGGAGCACTCCTGAATAGCAGCTGCAGCATTCACTTCCCATCATTGTTTCAATCACTCAGAATAGAGCTGGAAGAGACCTTGGAGATCTTCTAGTCTAACCCCCTGTTCAAGCAGGAGACCCTGTATAATTTTGGACAAGTGGCTTGTTCCATCTGGAAAAACGCGAGGTAGACCGGGTTCCAACAACAAAGTCTTTATTATTTACAGCAGTTGAGAAACGGCGCAAAAAAATATAAAAAGACACGGCGCGGCTTGAGCCAATGTTCCTCTTCTACATCTGACTAAAAAAAAGAACTTCGCTGCTTGGAACCGGTTACCTCGTCTTTTTCCGAATTAAAAACAGGTTAACTCGAAGATCAATGTAAAAATATTTGGTAGTATTTTAGCAGGACTGATTAGTGCGACCTAGTTTTTACTTCTGAATATTCTTCGCTCTGAACACACATTAGATAGAAGCTGTAAAATATTTGATGTTTCTATTTTTAAAATGGAATAAACATAAATAATACTTAAAAACATGAATTATACTATTGCACTTTTGGGCTTTTGCATTTTTGTCACCCGATTCGCTGTAACGTTTTAGCACTCTGGCCCTTGCATTTAAATATAATTACAAATAAATCAGTGGTGGGCGTTCGAAAGGTTTTCACCACCGGTTCAGGTGAGCGTGGCTACTTGGTAGACACCATTGCGCTATGTTGGCACACACTTTTGTATATTGACTCGCTGCACCAAACGCTACTTTGCTGCAGTGCCAGAGGTGTTTCCAACTCACTTCCTGTGGCAAGCCTTCACTCTTTCCTGGCGCCTTCAGTCAGCCTTGCCTTTGCTATTTCAAAAGCGCAAAGGAGTAAAAGGTGAGTATGGGAGCCTGGGCAAGTGGTGGGCCCAAAAGGCAGAGCAGCAAGAGAACTGGTTCAGTTCTCCACGCTCATCGCTGCTACTGGCTTGGCAGAACTGGCCAAACCGTTAGAAATACCACCCCTGAAGAAAATTAATCTGAGTTTATATAGCATTTTGCTGTTGATTTGTTCTAAATAAGGAATCAAAGCTCCTTTTAAAGTTATTGTTGACATAAATTCAATAAGAGAGTGAGTCACTCTTCACGGTAAGATTCCTGTCTTTCAAAATGAATGTGCCTTTGAGAACCATAGGGACTTGCTTAGCCCTCAATTAAATAGTAAAAACAGCAGCGCAATTAGAAACAAATGTGGGACATTAGATTGATTACAAATTGCCATTTAACATCCAGTCGGGTTGCTGATGGGCTATAAGCAATGGATTGACAACAACAAAAATTAACCTCGAACCTATTCATATAGCTTCTGAAGGCAGCTCATGGAGAAAGAACTGCAGAAAACTGTTATTTTAACAATAAAAAGTTGTTTCTCTGTTTACCTCCCATGACTTTATTGAAGCACCCTTTTCTAAGAGGATTTGCAGTATGATGCTATCACTCCTCATCTTATAGAGCAGAGTGGTTGAAAAAAAAAAATCAGAGAGGTAGGTCTCGGGTAAAATCCCCCCTTTAGTTCGTTGAATAAGGCAAGTTTCACACATGCTAGAGAATTGCTCTTATTGCCCATCTCATAAAACAGATGGTCTGAGCAGTGGTGGGATTCCATTTTTTTTTTACTACCAGTTCTGTGGGTGTTAGCTTGTGTGTGCATGACACAGGGGGCGGACACTGTTAAAATCTGCAGTCAGAGATGGTATTTTGCCAGTCCTCTAACGACTCAAAATTCCCTACGGTTCTCCAGAACTGATCAGAACCTGCTTGAATACCACCTCTGTCCTGAGTTTTTACTGGCCAGAATAAAATTGCAGAATCAATCAGTGGCTTAAGAAGTGATTGGTACTTGCCAGACAGAAGCAATTGCCTTAGACAATTGATTTATGGGTACAATTGAGAAGGAGCACTCCTGAATAGCAGCTGCAGCATTCACTTCCCATCCATTGTTTCAATCACTCAGAATAGAGCTGTAAGAGGACCATTGGAGATCTTTCTTTAGTCTAACCCCCTGTTCAAGCAGGAGGACCTGTATAATTTTGGACAAGTGCTTGTTTCAATCTTGGAAAAACGCGAGGTTAGACCGGGTTCCAACACAAAAGTCTTTATTATTTACAGCAGTGAGAAACGAACATGGCTCAAGCCCGGCAGCCTTTTTATAGGGATTTGCCTGCCGCTTGTAGCCAATGACAGTTATTTAGTTTTGCCGCCTTTTTGAGCAGCTTCGTGATTCCTTCCTATTGAACCAATCCCCATTTAGGTTTTTTTAGGCCCAATCAGAATCCTGTATTAGAGTCTACTATTCTATATACAGAACACCCCTCCCGTTAGTCCTACCGTTAAGGTGAACATAGTTGCGCAGGTAGGTGGGCTTCTTTTGACTCAACTGGACTTGCGCGGTTCATTTCATACTGGAGACTGTCGACCGGTTCGGATGGGGTTGCCTGTCTCTCCGGTCCTTCTCCATGGAACCGGCCTGGAAAGGGTGAGTCAGCCATTTTTAACTGCCGCAGCTGAGTTTCTTTAGGCCGGCGATTTTGCCCGCCTCTCTCCTGTTTTCCTCCAGGAGGTCGGACGTGCCTGGGCTGGCCCCTTCGAGTGGACTCTTCTATTACTCTCGCAATTTTCTCTAATCTGTTCAAATTAGGTTCTCTTCTTTTCTGCTTCTCTTTCTTGTTTGTTATCATATTCTGTGTTTTATTTTAAACGGTTCTTTTTTTTTCTCGATTTTTTTCCCCCCCCCCCTTTGGGTTTGATTTCATTGTTTTTTAATATTTGTGGTTTGTGTTCTGTACTTCTTTCTATTGTTTCTGGGACCAAGGCGGTC
The DNA here is from genome assembly GCA_004320025.1 of Laticauda laticaudata. Lineage (NCBI taxonomy): Eukaryota > Metazoa > Chordata > Lepidosauria > Squamata > Elapidae > Laticauda > Laticauda laticaudata. The sequence continues at coordinate 11,060 of BHFT01044074.1, forward strand.
TATGTGGCTGCTTCCATTCCCTGCCGTCGTCAATGTGTTTAGTCAGTAGGACCGGGGCCTGTAATTTGTTTATTGTACCTGGAAGCCATAATGGCGTTCCCGGTAAAATTTCCTTGCATAGACTAGGTCCCTATTTCAAATGTCCTGAAATTGGGTGGAGGAGTCGGGGGTTTTCTGGCGTATAGTTTGGGTGCAATCTGTCTAATTGCGACCTCAGTTTTCTTCCCATTATTAATTCTGCCAGGCTTTTGTTTGTTATAGTACCGGTGTTAATATGCTGGAGGGTGAGTAGGCGATTTATTTTTATCTTGGACATCCCCCAATGTCCATAATCTCTTCTCTTTTCCTTCTCCTCCAATCACACGACGGATGTCACTTTCACGCGCTTTTGTTACTGTTGTTGTTTTGAGAGGAATAGACTGGACATTGGGCTATGTCAAGATTAAAATAAATCGCCTTACTCACCCTCCAGCATATTTACACGGGTACTATAACAAACAAAAAGCCTGCAGAATTACTAATGGGTGAAGAAAACTGAGGTCGCAATTAGACAGATTGCACCCAAACTATTACGCCAGAAAACCCCCCGACTCCTCCACCCATTTTCAGGACAGTTGAAATAGGCGGACCTAGTCTATGCCAATTAAATTTGTTACCGGGGACCATTTGGCTTCCAGGTACAATTAACACAAATTACAGGCCCGGTCCACTGACTAACCATAGACGACGCAGGGAATGGAAGCAGCACATTAGACCAAGCTTTGGTCCCGAAACATAGAAGAAAAAAAAAAAATGTACAAACACACAACACCAAATATTAAAAAACAATTTGAAAATCAAACCAAAAGGGGGGGAAATACGAGAAAAAATAAAGAACCGTTTAAATTAACAACAGAGATATGATAACAAACAAAAAGAGCCAGAAAAGAGACTTACAGAATTAGAAAGAAATTGCGAGAAGAGTCACTCGAAGGGGCCAGCCATTATATTGCCAGCTCGACCTGCCTGGAGGAAACAGGAGGAGCGGCAAAATCGCCGGCCTTTAAGAACTCAGGCGCAGTTAAATGCTGACTCACCTCCAGGCGTTCCATGGAGAAGGACCGGCAGAGACAGCAAAACCCCATCCGAACCGGTCCGAAGTCTCCAGTAGAAATGAACCGCGCAAGTCCATTGAGGTCAAAAAGCCCCACCTTACCTGCAGCACTATGTTTCACCACGTAGACTAAACCGTGAGGGGTGTTCTGTATATAGAATAGTAGACTCCTAATACAGGATTCTGATTGGCTAAAAACCTAAATGGGGATGGTTCAATAGGAAAACCAATCCACGAAAGCGCTCAAAAGCGGCAAAACTAAATACTGTCTTGGCTACAAGCCGGCAGCAAAATCCCTAAATAAAAAAGGCTTGCCGCGCTTTGAGCCAATGTTCCCGTT
>BHFT01044076.1:0-22919 GCA_004320025.1 Laticauda laticaudata
ATCCAGGAGAAGCTCTTTTTGCCAGCGGCAAAGAGGCAGCCATTAAAGCTGCTGAAGTTGGGACAGCTCCGAAATGAGATAAGTGGTTTTATCATAGGGCAAAATTCTCCCCTTAAAGTGAACCACAGAAGTGTTACCATAAAGGCATACAATGGGTTCTTTTTAGCCTCAATCTCTCAGCTACACAGTTTTTTAAAGTGGAATAATTTCAGAGTGAGTTCAGCAATGTTTTTCAGGAAACGGTGTTGACCCTTCAGATGATGCCATGTTACATCATCTGAATGGCCATTTGCTAAGAATTCCTGGGATTAAGTTCGTGGCTAGGGTCCCTCTGGGATACTTAGAAGGAAGCAGGACAGAAAGGGCAGCTGTTACTCTGTTCTCGAGGACTCCTTTGTTTAACTTGTTTCTCATGTTCAGCTTTCAAGCACACGATTTATTGCCATCAAGGTAGATATAATAAGGGATCTAAAAAAAAGAAGATAAGGAAAGACTATCCCTGCAATGGACACTCCTAAAATTTTATAAAATTTCAGGAACAGCATTAAAAAAAAAAAAGATGACAGCTCCCCATTTCTCATCTGTGAATTCAGATGACATTTATAGTGAGTAACATTTTGGATTAGCCCTATTTATTTATGAACATATAAAATGAACAAGTTAGATAGTGAGCAGATGCAGTATTCAGTATCTGGCACAAAGCACTGTCGTTCTCCTGGATGAATCAGCAATGTCTCAAAAGCTAAAGAGTGATTTCATTTATTTTAGAAGGCCATGGTATACACACAGTGACTCTTTGAATTGTTCTACTTTGAATTGTTCTATTCATGAAATGAATAGGAGAGGCATGGAAATTCAGACTTCATTGTGAGTTGTGGTCATGGGTTCATGAAAACTAAGATGCTGAAGTAAAAGCATCCTACAAATTCCTGGCCATGTTAAATGGTATAAAATAAATCTGAATCCAATATACAGAAAATAAATTCTAGAGGAATGCACAGGATTCAGTTCCAAATGAGAGTGCATGCCCATTAAAGAGATCAAATGGTCCCATTTATTTCTCAATGTTCACTCCCTACATGGAAGCTTTTCTTGTATTCCCCATTCAGTGAAATGGATGGCACATGGAGCATAGACAGAAGGAACTACTTTTATAAGCACAGCTTATAATTAGCTTGTGGAATTCTTTCCCAAAAATGTGGACTTCAAAAGGACATTCAACTATTGAAAGGAGAATAAGTTTATCAATAATTATGGGTCATGATTACTATGGAAGTATATTATTGACTACTATAGTGTTGGAAACAAAATAGGAAACCTTAATTGTCTTCATATTTCATGTTAGTTTTCCAGAGGTGTTTTATTTGAACCAATGAACCTAGAAATTTTCTCAGTTGAATCAGTATAACAAATATACAGTATTTTCTTTCCTGTGTTTAACTCATCTTGGAAAGAAAGAAAGAAGAAAGAGTTCAATTGGAGTGTACTTATTTAGTTCTAGAAAAAAAATTGATGCTTTTGAAGGACTATATCAGAACCTGGTGAAAAAAAGTTCTCCTAACAATTTAGCCAGCAATAAAGCCTCACATATCACACATTATATAAGGGAAGTACCAAAGAGAAACATTTTCTTTGTGGGACTAGCTCTTCCTGGAATTATCTGTTATTCTATGTGTTCTAATACAGGGGTCTCCAACCTTGGCAACTTAAAGACTTATGGACTTCAACTCAAGTTGAAGTCCACAAGTCTTAAAATTTCCAAGGTTGGAGACCCCTGCTCTAATACACTCCAAATCCCTGTCTTTAAATTGTGTCATGTTATGGGAGCTATAAAGCATCCTTTCTTCATGCCCTGTGGAACATTCTTCCCTCTGAGATCTGGTATATCCCACACTCCTAGCTTCCTGAAAGGCCTTGAAGAGCTGGCTTTTCCTGCAGAATGAGGATGGAGCCTGGTATATTTCAGTATGGATGAACAGAGGTGTATTTGTTCTCCAAGCTTGCTTTTAGCTTCCGAACATTTTGTTACCAGGCTAGGTAACATCATTAGTGGGACTTAGGATTATGTTTTGTCACCTAGCCTGGTGACAAAACATTTGGAAGGTAAACAGCAAGTTCAGAGAACAAACCACCATTACCACTGATTACCAGAGCTACAAATATTTTCTATCATTTCAGGGGTATATTGTCTTTGGGGCTCTGGGAAATTTGGACATGATTTTAAAAGCTTTTAAGTTTATTTATGTTATTTAATGTATGATATATCATATATGGACTTGCCATATAAATTAACATTTTACATAGATTAAAAATGCAGTAAAATATGAACATTAAAAAGATCTATATTCAGATACCAAAGTTTAGGCCATCATTGAAGCATATCATCACTTATGTGGAAAAAAATCAGATATTGGTCAGCATATGCCCTCAGCTTACAGCCAGTCACGTTGAGGGGAAGGTGCTAAACCCCATTTATAGAATGAATCCTGGCAGATGCTGTGTGAGGTCCAAATCCTATTATCCATTGCTATCATGTTTATGTTTTTACTGTTTATTGTAAGCCATCTAGGATTATGGTACATAAGAAGGGAAGCTCTGTAAATCTTTTTAAGTAAATAAATAAATAGTACCAATGCATTCTCTGTATTCCCTCCCCACCAGGGATCTGCAGAGGGACCCAAGAGAGCACAAAAATGAAATAAGTATTGGGACACAATCATTATCCTTTCTATGTGTGTCTTGATATAACATAAATATGCAAAATACACTGTGATACTCATCTAATAATTCTTACAAAATAGTCAGAGTCTATGGACACTTCTGGTCCCATCCTCCCCCAGTTTCCACCTCTTTGGGCTGGTCTCCCTTGGTTAATTAATGAAGAATTATCCAAAATTGTTGCTAAAAGTGAAAACCATACCTTAACTTCCCGCTTTTTCTTCAGTGTTTCTTGCCTCAATATCTATTTCTTTAAGCAATTTATTATCATTAATCTTGTTGCTGCCTATCAGATTACTGTTACTCTAGTTAGCTGACAGTGAAGTAAACATTTATTATAAGAAAGAAAAGAAAATTATCAATACCCCAAAATAATGACAACCATAATCAATACACCATGTGCAAAGGGCCAAACTGCCAATCAATAGTAAACAGACAAGCAGCTAACAACTTTCATGATTCTCCATTCCCCTTACTCTGTTGGCTTTGCTCAGTATCAGTGTGGCCAGATTTAGTTTATATGCTACTAAGTATTCTGGAAGGGAAGCTATTTGTATAGCTACTTTCAGTGGTAATCATAGTTGAGAACAGTATCAGGTGCACTATATGTTATTTACCAATAAAGAAGAATATTTGTAGCTCAGGATTGAAATGAGGGGTCCTTGGAAAGCTCTGAAATTGCTTGTTTTCTTGCAGATGTTTCATTATCCTAACTAGGTAACATCATCAATGCTAGTAACGAGTGTTGTTTGCTATCAGTTTATATTCTGGTATCTTGCCTGTCTGTGTAGGTATGGATGGTCTTAGAGATTCTTTGGTTCGCCTGTTTACTGATGGCTCTTTGGCAGTTTCTTGATTGGGGTATTTTTAATTTGATTGTTGGTCTGATGTTAACCTTGGAGTAATTCTATGCTGATCTGAGTACTGATTACTGATGGAGACGTGCTGGAGTCTTTTTCTCTTTTGGGCTTGTTGATTATCTCTTTTGCATAGTTTATAGATGTTGTTAATGCCTATGTTTCTATTGATGGCTGATTTGTCAGAGTGCCAGGCTACTGAAATTCCATGGCATTTTTGGACTTAACCTGGTCTAGGATGGTCACGTTTTCCCAATTGAAACTACAGTTAAATCTGTCTATATGTTGTGAAATTAAATAATTTTCGTCATGTCTTCTGATTGCTAGTTGGTGTCATGGATTTGTTCTGCCAATCTTCTGCCTGTATGTCATTTCCCATACCAGCATTTCCTGCCCTGATATTCTATGTGAAAATAGTGTCTAAAGGCCTTTCTTTGAAAAGTCCACTGTAAAAGACTGTCTCTAAAGTGAAGAATGTTTACTCCAGAGATGTTTCTGCATTGTATCTCACAACCTTACAAAAGTGTGCTTGGGTTCCAATTTATCAACTGTATGATTTCATAGCTTTTAAGGACAGGCATTTTCATTTATGTCACCTGCTAGTCTTCCACTTGTAAAAGGAACTGGAATTTTGACTTGCTGAGTTTGGGTTTTTAAAAACACCATAACAGTTGTGATTGGCTTATTGTGTTGCATTATTTTATAGATTTCTTGCATTGCAATGATAAATTATTTATAAACAGTATATTATTGATATGATAGATCATCCAGAATCTCTTTTAATAAAAGAGTATGATTTTTTTTCAAGAAATTCTTAGACCATAATACATACTTTGATTTTTTTTCTCACATAATCACAAGAATTTGCAATATGTATAAAAGTATATTTAAGCATAAAATATAATTAAATATTGGCTCATCAGTATCACATTTAAATAATCTAGTATCTATTTGCTTATTCTTTTTTTATGTAATTTACTCCCTTTTTTCCATGAAGTTATTCTTTATATTTTTTTCTATATTGTTCTCTTAGATGTTGTATTCTAATTTCCCATTATTTTTGCTGATCAGAATTCTGAGAGTAACTAGACAGCTCCAGATTCCTGTCTTTCATGTAATACAGTCCCAAACAACTTTGGCAGGTGTATGTCAGTTTGATCAATAATGATGTCTGGATTAGACAGTCCAAGTGGCAAAAAGGGTCTCATCTTAGGCATTTTGCCAGATTTTGAAAACCACAATAACGACATTCTGCTAAGGAAGCAAGATTGGAATGCTGATTGATTTACCCTGCCCCCACCTTTCATAAAAACTGCAGACTAATGGGCACTAAATGCCTGAATAATAATTAGCACAAGTGACTAAGTCTCCATTAGTAAAATATTAAAGCATTTATATATATATAAATTAATTGGAAACAGAAAGGCAGAATTACAGCTGTGAGTTATCTGGCAGACGTCTATCCTGAATATTTGAATTGGGGTCAACAATAAATTATAGAACACTACTAATATATATTTCTTCAAGCACATCTCATAACAATAAGAACAATGGTTGGCCTCTCCCTCCCCAATTTTCATGGGTTATCCAGAACTTTAAAAACATTGGATAATGTTTTAAAAAACTGGATAATGATAAAAATTATTCCAAATCCTCTATAACTAATGTACATATGACCAAGTCAAACTATATACAGTATTTAAAAAATCCATGGCACATGGATATCAACTTCTGTTAACCATTTCCAATAAGGATAGTGGATGGTCTTGAGGGCTGAATGGAAAGGAAATACCCAGGTTTGGAAAGTTAAAATGAAATTTGAAATAGCATGCCAGATATCTATCATTCGTAGTTGACAAGTTTTCACCTTCTGCATATGCAAAAATCTGTTGCAATAAGGTGGCAAAAAGTAGGACTTCAAATTAAACAGTATGTATATTAAGATTCTTGCTCAGTCCATAAAGCTTAACAAGCTTTACATGCATTCTAGATGCATGACTTTGGCCCAACTGTATTGGAAAACTTAAGTTGGAAAGAAGTGTGTGTGTGTGAGCAATGGCTCAGTGGTTAAGATGCTGGGCCTGTCAGCTGGGAAAGCTGATAGCCCAAGTTCAAGACTACGTGGTGTGAGGGTGAGCTCCCATTACTCACTCCAGCTCCTGGCAACCTAGCAAACCTAGTAGTTTGAAAGTATGCGACTGCAAGGAACTAAATAGATACCACTTTGGCAGGATAAGTTATTGTATTTCATATTTTCATACTGGCCACATGATGATAGAAATATCTGTTAGTCAATGCAGGTTCCCTTGTCTGAGAATCAGAGATTAGCAATACCCATTTGAGTTGGTCATGACTAGACAAGAGAAACAGTTAAACCTTTAAGGTGGAAATAATGAATGCAGAAGTTTCACAATCCTCTTCAGTAAATGAAAAGTAGACCTGGACCACAAGGATATCATCTTCTATTAGTCTTATCTAAACATAACTTGTTTTCCATTGTATTTCAGCCATTAATTTATTAAACAAATAGCTTTATATGAAAATAAGAAGAGCTTTGTCAGATCAGATCAAAGGCCCAATCAGGAAAGCATTATGTCTTTCCAGAATACAGTCAGATGGATCTGGGAAGTTTATTGGATAATTTGAATGTATCTTCCTATTCATAATTCCCAGCAATTGGAATTAAGAGTCTATTGTGTCCAATAATGGAGGAAATCTGTAGCCACTAGTAGTTTGATCTTCCATAAATTTATTTAATCTCCTTTTAAAGAGGCCCGACCTGGTGACCATTATTTCATCTTGCCTTTGTAAATTCCAACAATGTAGTATGTATTTTCTCTCTCCCCCATTCATCTTCTCTGGGGGTCCTCTAATTCTAGGAGCATCAAAAAAAAAAAAGAGAGAAATTCCTATCTCCCTACATCCACTTTCTCTATATCATGTATAGTCACTCCCTCCCCTTCCATCGATATCAACAATAATATTTGATTGTTAATTGCAGCTAATGTTGATTCAGTTCACCTGAACCATTTACCCCTTTCTTCTTTAGCTCACTTTGCAATTTCAAAAAGTGGCATGGTTACATCATATTGGTCCCTGGGGCTTACTCTCTTTGGAACTATGGCTGGCAATAAGAAAATCCTATTCATCCCTGTGCTTTATTTCTTTGAAAATAAACATACAATGATCACTCCATTCAAGTAGCTTACTTGCAAAAATCAGTGAACACGGCTTGCATTCATTATTCCATCTTAGAATAATGTACCACAATGCTATAAGAATTTAAATTAAATGGTGAAGATTTTTTTTGAAATGTGTTTTTGCTTAGCTTACCATTTTTCTGTATTCTCAACAACTTTACATCAATTGCTGTTTGGTTTGTCACTCAAGGGCTCTCCAGTTTCCCCCCATTTTTACATGAATTACATTCTAAATAATAATAGTAATAACAATATGAAAAAAGTGAGGATCAGAAATATTAAATAAATCCACATTTTATGATGACAAGGTATGATATTATGCTATTACAAGCCATTGATTTCATGATGATGATTTTATGGTGCTTTTGTGAGCTAAGAGTTCTAATTTAGGAAGACGTTTATCCCTTAACTGTCCTGATACTGAGAAAGTCATAAAAATTATCCTGGAGAGCAGAAAAGAATGAAGGAGGAGCAAGCTGATTAAATCAGAAGAGGTGTTATCAACCCCAAGGGAAACACCATATTTTTTTACTTTTGAAGTACTTCTAGAAGAAATCTGAACAATCTTACTTGTCCTCTCCACACGATTCATCATTACAACTTAGCAGTTTGCAAATCCTCAGCAGGTCACCATATTTTACACTTACTAACCATGTAAACACTACCAGATACTTCTAATTACTAGAGATTATCTCTTAGAAGCCTTCTCACTTTCGTAAAGCAAACAAAAAATGCTCTGAGAAATATTTTCCATGCCACTGTAAGTTATATCCATTATAGCTTGTCACTTTTCAACTTGTTTTGACTTCAGTATCAAACATTTCCATGCCTTGCACATACATATCTTAAAATAACATTCTCAAAGAGTATTCAATTGCTTTTTTGATAGAGCTTTTGTATTTAGTGTACTTTTCCTTTATTAATAGACTTAATCATACTTCCTAAGACCTCCTCTGTTGATAATAATAATCTTATGAATTGGTGACAAGTTACTGAAGCTAAACGTTTGCTGGGCAAATCAAAGATTTCATACATAGTGAAAGATATTTTTTTTATTACCAAGTAAATGGGACCATCCAGTGACTGGATCCATTTTAGACAATAAGATCCCTTTTAAGACTATAGGACAGTGTCTCCCAACTTTTTGGCCACCAGGAACCAGTTCTGAAAGAGAAATCAGAGGACATTCTGTGGAGGGAAATTTAACCCTCAAAAAAAAAAAAAAACCTGACACAAAAAGTTGCACCTAGTCTCTTTCCTATTACTGCATTTACTGAAGTTTGCTGTAGCAGTATGTGATTTTGAAACACAGTTCCTCATGTTCTTCTGATGATCTAAGGCAGGGATTTCCAACCTTGACAAATTTAAGACTTGTAGACTTCAACTTTCAGGTTTTCTCAGCTAGCAGGAAGCCTACAAGTCTTAAAGTTGCCAACATTGGACACTGATTTAAGGGATTCTAAAAACACATTTTCATCTAGATCCTGTACATGCAGAAATATGCCTAATTAAGCTCAATGAGATCTTTCTTCTAAATCTGGAAAATGAAGTGTTGTTATCAACACATTTTGTTTTATGGTTGAGTAGCATCTTAGTGTGTTTGTATGATTGGTTGTTGGAATACATTTCTTAAACCATTTGCTCAAAGTATTTTGGAAAACTATTTCTTATTTCCAAAATCCTGAAAGCAGCTTTCTCTAAATTGTATTTTACATGTGTGGATCTACAATTCCCACCAGCCCAAGATATGATGGAAATTGTAGTCAAACACATCTGGAATACATCAGCTTCAAACACGATGACTTCGTGACCAAGTAAAATGATAAAAGGTAACTTAATTATTATCTCTCTCTATGTAAAGTCCCCATGCTACAGAAAGTTTATAGAGCCTGACAAGTTCTATAAAACTATGAAATCATTTAAAAATGGCATTATAATAACAGAATAACATATTTGAAAGGGACCTTGGAGGTTATCTATTCCAACCTCCTGCTCAGGCAGGAAACCCATTTCAGACAAATCATTTCCAATCTCTTTTTAAAACTTCCACTGTTGGAGCACCCATAACTTATAGAGGCAAGTTGTTTCACTGATTAATTGTTCTAATTAATTGTCAGGAAATTTCTCCTTAGTTCTAGTCTGCTTCTCTCCTTTATTAGCTTTCATCCATTGCTTCTTGTCCTGCCTTCAGGTGTTTTGGAGAAAAGGTTGATCTCTTCTTCTTTGTCTAAATATTCCTTCCTGATGTTCCTTCTTGGATTTTGCAATCCAAAATTGCATAATTTTTGATAATCAGTCAATGCTTATAGATAAAAGGGGAAGGGGGACCCTTTACTTGGAGAACTGTTTCTCTATGCTTTCCTTTTCCAAATTTTTGTTGTATTTTAAAAGATCACAAATCTAACTTTCAAAAATACCCTGCTGTTCCCGTCTATAAGCCAGTATTTTTTATATCTGAAGAAGGCCAACTTCATTTAAAAAAAAAAAAGATCAATTGGATTAAGGCATACCATGGGTCTCAACATGTTTTCAGTAATGGCAGGTTAGTCTAAACAGCATGATATTTTATTTGAGTCATTTCTTTGCAATTGTATTCAAATAAATGTGCATTTTCAGAAGATAAATGGTATGGGACAATTTTGGTTTGTTGTCCTGCTGCTTAAACCTATATTATTCAATTGTACTGGTATAGCGAGAAACAATTGTATGATCCATTTACTTCATACCGTTTTGATAACTTAGGACAATACATAAACCGTTTGATCATAAGGGAAAAAGAAATGCTACATACGATGACAATGAAGGTACATTTCAGATTTATATTTGTTGTTTTAATACATTTAAACAACATAGCGTGCGGGTTAAAGTATCAAATCAAGAGTTGGGAGGACCACATTTTAAATCTCCATGACACAAAACCTCTGCAGGTGACTCAATTTACAAGCAAAATGATGAAATGTTACAAATAAAAATAGTATTTTTTTTTTAGGATCCAATCTGGGTCAGTCACTGGGAACAGAGGTTTAATCTTCTGAGCTTTTGGACTCATACTGGAGTCCATCCTCAGGGAACTTCTTTCTAACGGAATATGGAACTTCTCTCAACCACACATTCCTGTAGAAAGAATTTCCCTGAGGATGAGTTCCAGCATGAATATGAAAGGTTAGAAAACAAAACCTCTGGTCCCAGTGACCAACTCAGATTGGATCCTGCAACATTATCCTAGGACACATTTATTCACCTTCATTTGAATTTTTTTTCATTGCTAGATTTTTATCCAGTGATAAGATTCTCTATGTCAGGTAAATGTAATAAACACTCTGCTATTGAGACTCCAGTGAGTGTCAGGTCTGAGAAATTCCTGAGAAGATGTTTTCTGGCAAAAAGGAACCGTCTTTTCAGGCTCCCTCAGCTTCCTTGAGTGTGTGTTATCTTTTAGTGCCAAGTCTTCATATGAATGTCCATTAAATGCACTAAGAGAGCACTGGCTAAACCTATTTCTTAGCAAAACTCCCTTGTCATCTGACATATCATATAACTAATATTTTAATTTCAAGTGAATTAATTTAATTGGAACCTAGCCATTAATAAATGTTAAAGAGGATAATGTACAATTAATCTAGGTAGGCTTAATTCTCCTTCCCATCCTAATATGAGCATGTTTATCATTTGAAAAGGCAAGTAGAAGTCAGGCAACCAGGACTGGCAAGGTGCCTAGTGGCAGTGAGAGGAGCTCATGCAGTGAAACAAAAAAGAAAAACACTTGCCTAGCTTTGAACATATTAAAGTCTTCACAAGAAATTTGTCAAGGTGGTGACAGTGAATTATAGCTGACACAAGTGGGAAAGTTGTCATGCTATGCAAGTTCCCCCCTTTTTTTAAGCAATAGCATTGACCTTTCTCTTCCTAACTTGTCAAATTAATCTCTGCATCATGTATTACAAATAGAAGGTGTAATCCCGGGGAAATTTATTATATTTAAGAACAGTGAAATAAATGGCCCTTTAGACATCAAGTAGGGCTCTGTGCTTACAGAATTCCTCATCCGTACTTTTCCTGATTCTTCCATCTGCTGATCAGTTGTTATTTTGTGAGCCAAGAAGGAGTAATTTTTTTTAAAAAAAAAATACATAATCTAGGTCAACATGCTGGAGTGAAAGAGAAGCATCTCCAATTAAGAATGCAGTTTTCCAATCTCTGCTATCAGGATCAGGATGGATAAGATGCTAGAAAGGCTGTTTGTATGAACGAGTGTATGAGCAAATCAGAATATCTATCTGTCTTTCTCTCTCTCTCTCTCTCTCTCTCTCTCTCTCTCTCTCTCTCTCTCTCTCTCTCTCTCTCTGTGTGTGTGTGTGTGTGTGTAGAAGGTATTGTGGTCCTAAACAGTGTGTCATTGCCCTACTACTGGTTTAACTTATAAAAGTTAACTTATAATTAATAAAACTTTACGGATTTGTAGCACAAATGTTGTAATAGTAAAATACAATTTCTTCCCTAATAATCAGCATAGTGCTTGAACAGTAATGTTACAGAACCTTCTTGGCAATCTCTCTCTCTATATGGTCTAATGAATATCAAAACCACTGTCCTGGAAAAACAACAACAGAGCACCGATGAGCAAGAGAGAACCCAATGATGAACTGCTGAGGAGATAGCAGCAGACATAGGAGGAAAATCAAACAAAGAAAATATCCTGGTAAGACATGATCCTTTGTGGAATGTACCATCAACAGAAAGCTAATGTGGCAGACATTGGGAAATCCAACCAGTGGCTGGAAAGAGCTAGACTACAAGACAGCACTAAGACACTGATTGTAGAAGCAAAAGAATAGGCACTAAGCACCAGATCCATAGAAGCAAAGGTCTACCAAATGAGACAAAACCCAAGGTACATTCTATGCAGAGATAGTCCAATACATATGGCCAGATATAAGAGGCAGGCAGAACAGCATATACTGAATGGCACAACCAGGTAGTTGTCATTGCATATGGAAACATTTTCACAGTGTATGGCAGGAGTATCAAACTCACAGCCCATGGCATCACGCTCTGGCCAAGCCCACTCCCAGTTTAGCAAAGGGGGGAAAAGTTGTGATATGTCATGTGTCGACAACATGTCGCAAATTTGACACCCCTGATGTATAGGTTACACTTTCCCGAGTCCAGATGAGAGATTCCACAGAAGATCATGGCAAATAAAAGGGTTAAGTTCCTATGGGACTTCCCAGTTCAGACAGATAGGCAGGTACTATCCAGAGACAAGGACAGTAGACAAGATAATAGACAAGGACAAAAATATAGCAGTGGCGATAAATATAGTAGAGCCAAGCGACAGCAGCTTAAGGAAGGAGTTGGAGAAACCCTTTCTTCAGGCTTGAAGGAAGCATTAGAGAGGATGTGAAAAGTAAAGGCCAAAGAAGTCCCAGAGCATTGGGGCTGTGGCTCCTAAACTAGAAGTACTCCACGGAGTCCAGCAACAATATTAGAGTTCTCTATCCAGAAGAACGCAGAACCCTCATATGCCCAGGCCTCTGGTAGAGTTCCTAAGATTGAGAAAGACACATATCATCCTATTTCCAACAATGAAAATAATCATAGTTACTTTTAACTGGGAGGTTTGTTTCTTTCCTATATAAGAAAGTTTCTTTATTAAAAATCAAGTCAAACATGGATCTTCTGAGAAATACTAATTACTGTATGGATTTTGTATAATATATGCTTTTAAGATTTATTCTTTCAATAAATCTTAATGTTCTCATTTTCATTTTTTTAAATTCTGGTCTTCCTTGAATTAGTGTTTTCATTTTGTCTATTTTATTTCTTTGTGGGGAAAAAAAGCCACAGATTTTTAAATAAGAAAATGTCTTATCAGTAAGAATTGATGTAAGTTGGGTTTCATTATTATTTTTTATATCAATGCCATATATACTTTAAAAAATTACAGAAAATCCACTGTGTATGTGCAAGAAAAACCCACATTTTTCAAATCTTACATTTTAATTTGCAATTTAAATATAATTTCAAAAAGTTTTATTGTTAAGTGTGCTTGTGTATGTGTACATGCGTGAAAAACATTGTATTATAAAAATGCTTGAAAAATGAAAGCAATACTCTACAAAGTCCATATTTTAGGAATCTCCTAGGAGGTTCTACTAAATCAAATAGCCTTTCATCAGGAAAGACATAACATTTTCAGAGTATTTTTCTTTACATAAATGTGTGTTGTTGTTGTTTTAAATCATTTCTAAAATTATGAAGGCTCCAGTCTTGCAAGGATTGGGAAATTAAAAAAGGCCATTTACTTAAAATACAGTCTAAAAGCAATCCTGCTTGCTACTTAACAGAAGGAAGATTATAGGCTTAACCCAATGGCAAGGTGATCCATCTTGGTTCACATGACACATCATTGCAATCCTAAATCCAATTCTTCTCCCCGTAGGCTTAGTTAATGCTTCAACCAGAAGTTTTATTTTGTATGAGTAACCTTGGCATAAGAATTAGGACTGTGCAAAGCTTCAGATGGATGATTTGGTTTGAAGAAGATTCAGCTGAAGTTCCCTTGAATCAAATCACTGATTCATCAACTCTGTGCAGCCTTCTTTCTTTGTTCTCAAGTTACCTGCCAGCATCATTTATTTTGTTTTTTTCAATTAAGATAAACTGTGCTGTATCCTCAACCTGATGATTAGACCACAGAAAGTGTTTTAATGGAGAGATGATGTCATGGAGTGGAGTAGAGGAGAAAGGTGAGTTGTTCTTCAACTTGGCTGACTTCCCAGATTTTTCTTGCAGCTGTGTTCTACTGGAAGTCGCCAAAGTGCTTTCTGTTATGGTTGTAAAATACTGTTCTGAGAAGCATAAAGTTTTTATAACAAGAACTGGGGGGAAAAAGCTTCATACAGGGGTCAGGATTAATATTTGCAATTGTGGGTTTGGCATTTAATTAAGAAAATAATGAAGAAAAATAACCCCTGAATCCCCTCTTCAAGGGAAAAGAGTTATTCTGTAGACAATGCAGCTGGATTCAACCAAAATATTTGTAGACTGGCACTGAAGCTATGTGCTCAAAAGAAATTACCAGAAATCCTTTATGGCTACTTTTATTTAATATTTTATTTCTTTAATATATATATTAAAATAGATCCATTCTTGGTTAAATAACTAGAGCAATGGTTCTCAACCTTTTCATCACCACATACTCCTTTATAAATACCTTTTATGGCCACAGACCATGGTCACGGATTCCCAAGACTTAACTTAAGATTTAAACCATAACATTTCTTCAAGACTTCCTGAATTCTCGGTGAAGACCTCATGGGCCACAGTGATCTGTGGACCACAGGTTGAGAACCACTGAACCAGAGGATTTCAGAAGAGATCAGATTTAATACTTGTAATTTTTAAACATTTTCCATTTGCATGATTATAATTTCCCTAATCAAAAGAACCAGATCAGTGCAATAGTAATGGTCTAATGGTTTGTATAATCCTGTACTTTAATGATGAGGACCAAGGTGGTGGACATTTTGGAGGACATCTACCACCTTGACTACAAGACTCAATATCTCTAAACAGTCTAAAAATTGGCAATGAAAGCAACTGATCTTCACTGTTGCTCTGCAGCAACTGGGATTCAGCAGTATATTTCCTGTGAACATCTCATCTAATTATTATTTCTGGTAGCCATTGATAGTCTTACATTCTGTGAGATATTTGTTAATTTACTGCACATTTTAGAGTTGTTAAAGAGATCTGAACATCTTTATCCTAATCATTGCATAATCTGCAGAGATATTTATATTATAATTTGCTGTTATCTTCAAGTATTTCTGGCTAATTAATTAGTTCAATTTTAACTGATGGTTTGCTTAATTAAGCATAAATAAACATGTCCATGAAGAATGTGATATAAATAACTTCTTAAAATATAAAAAGAAATATGTTGTGCCATTTTTAAAAACAAAAGGTACACAGACAAGTACAATATAAAATATAGATCCTTAGCTTTCAAATTCACCAGGCAAATATAGTGCACCTTACATATTTACCAATGTTTATTAAATTCTGTTAATGTCTCAATGTTCTCAATCCACTTATGAATCATAACCCTATGAGTTTTACTAGATTAATTTGTCCATTAATAATACACAATTCGTTATACTGAAGTATAATTCTAGTTCTATATTGCTAATTACTTGACTCTAGGCAGTTTCAAACTCTAAAATCCAACTGAATTTAATGGAATCAATTAAAACAATTTTAACAATTAAGACTTTAACCAATATTCTAATGCAGGGCTGTCAAACTCATGGCCTGCGGGCCAAATGTGTCATGCGCTGGCCATGCCCATGCCCATGCCCAGTTTAGCAAAGGGGGAAAAAGTCATGATACGTCACATGATGATGCTGTGATGACACAAGTTTGACACCCCTGATCTAATACTACTGAATGTTTTAAAATTTCTTAAAGTCCACCGATATTCTTAGCATTCTCATCAAAGTAGGGAATGAATTTGAAAGTCATATACTTATAAGAATCCGGACTTACCAAATTTCCAGGTAAATGAATATATGATTGTAGCTATTCTGTTAAAGTTTACATTTTGTAGGTTGCTGGGAAAGAACACATACAATTACATTTCACTTTGGTTAGCCCTGTGGAACCCTGATAATCAGTTCATTACCTTTCTGGAGAAAGGATCATCTTAATAATATTAAAAATACAATTAAAATGGTACTAACAATAATTTAAAACTATACATGACTTAAACTGGGTTACCAGAATATGCAAGTTTCTATTAGTCAGAACCTGGGTCAGTGCTGTACCAATAGTGTGTAAGTGGAATTGCTTCCATTCATGAAGGAGTTGTGAGCAATTCTCCTTCTGACTGGGTTTTAGGAAGACATGTGGAAAGCACTGCACAGGAAATTAGGAGCCATCAAATCAGCCTTGACATCTGGACATTGTAAGAACAAATGTCTTTTTGTCTTATCTTGAGTAGGAAGGCAACAGAAACATTTCCTTTGCCCAAACATTTTATGCAACGTTGGATAACACCCAACAGCATGCCTTCTAGCTGCCAGGTTCTTTTATCCTCTGTGGGAGCAGGATAACTAGCATTTGCAGTTGGAGTGAAAGATCAGGCTTCCTCATTGAGGTGGAAAGGCTGCAAGAGAGTGTCCTGGCATTTTGAACCCTTGTCATCCTTACTCTTGAGTGGAGAGACCACTGGCTTTTGACTTTTACAGTTGACATAGCACGATGGCTCTGGCTTTGTTAATAACAAGGACTGCCAACTCAAGCAGTTCCTTCTGTACATTTGCCCTTTTCCTATAATATTTGCTTAAAGTTGCCTTAATGTGAAATGTCACTGTGCTTTTGGAGCACCCACCAAAGAAGAAGAAATTCTACCATGCCCACACCTGCATTCTGTCAGAAACCATTTTAAGGTGGTTTACGTCATCACATAACAAAAGTAAGTAGAAATTGAGTTTACAGTCCGTTTTCTGCCCTTACAATTAATGTGTCAAACCTTCGATACTATTGCCTTTTCCCCCTCTTTTTTCAAGCATGTATATTCTCTCCCTTTCTCTCACACACGACACTGAGGGAGAGAAAATCCCCTACCATTCTCAAGGTTTATTAAAGCTTTAAGCTATCAAGTTATTACTGTCAGTTTGCAGAAAGGAAAGAGCTACTGATGTAAAATTAATTTATTGAATGGAATTGTTTGGCCCCAGGGGAATAACATCACCATTTAATTTAATTTCCCCATCATATTGTCTCATTTACAGAAAAGGGAAAAAAACTTTTCTTTTTTTTAACAGAATAAGGTACATTATGTTGAATAGTGTTCTTGTCTTTAGATCATCAATTGTCAGTGCTCTGTATTATCCATGTGAATTGCACCTGCTGCTTTTCTCACCAAAAAGCCCCCTCCACCACTTTATCAGTTGAGACATTAAGGTTCCTTCATGTCAGTTTAAATTCCTTTTTTAAAAAAAAGATTATGGCTAGTATATCATACTTTTGCTTGCATGGAAGAAATACTAATAGAGAAATAAACATGAGAAAGGTTGCCTGACATATATTTTATGGTTTATGTGTAGGAAGGATCTACCAAGAGGGAAGAACAGGCTATTAACCTTTGACCTTTGGCTTACAGATATTCCCTCTGGCTTCAGAAGCTGTAGCAAACATCTGAATTATATTATTGGGGGACAACAGGTGGAATAGGTTATTCCATTTGCAAAATTCCCAAGGGGAACTTTTTGGCTTCTGTGGAAGATGGCATGCTTGATGAAATGGACCATTAATTTCCTTCAATGAGAATCTTCTTCTTTTCACTGGCTTTTTATGCCACACTTATCTGAGGGGCAATTTCTCATGCTTTGTGTTATCCAAGTGTGATTTAAAAGTGTATCTGATATTATTTTGACTACACAACAGTTATATTCCTTTAAGGAAACATTGTAATTTAGGGTTTGTAGCTAAGAGCCAAATCACTGGCATTTGTGTTTGATAATAAACATAGAATTTCTGTTGAATTCTGAAGTACTTTCATGTCTCTGGCAACTTAGAATTATTAAATAATGAAATGGCAATAAGAATAATATCTTTTCTTCCCCTTCTGTTTCATAACTATAATGATTTCAACAGCTAAGAAATTAATTTGTTCCAATTCTTTTCTTCATTTGTATACTCTTGTTGTATCTACTTTAATTATCTAATGGATTTTCCCCTATTCTGAGTTCATTAAAAATTACATCGTCTTCTGCTAAGAAATGCTGCAATGTTTCTTTAGGTGGAATTAGTCAATTAAATTGTTGAATGAATAAACACAAAAAAACACAGCTTCATTCTCAAAGATAAGCAAAATGAATGGATCATGTTGTAGTTCAAGTTTGCTGAGCAGACATATAAGGACAAAGTTTAGTTTCTTGGCCTGTAGGCTGTTTTAAAAGTTAACATGATGACACATATTCATCTAGTCTGGTGACATTTTCCAAAGAATTCAAGTTCCTGAAGAAGTTCTATAAAGAAATTATAGTTTATAGTGTGAAAGCTTATAGTGTGTGTGTTTTACTGTCCAAACATTTAGTGTTAAATGCTGCTTTTGCTAATCTAATGAGGCCTTTGAGCAATAGCACTTAGACTTATATTCCGCTTCTCAGTGCTTTACTCTCTAAGTGGTTTACAGAGTCAGCATATTTCCCCTAACACTGTAGGTCCTTATTTTTACGACCTTAGAAGGATCAGTCAACCTTGAGCCTGGTGAGATTCAAATTGCCAAATTACAGGCAACCAGCAGTCAGTAGAAGTAGCCTGCAGTACTGCATTTTAACCACTGTGCTTCTATGGCTCTTCTTGGGGGGACAGCTACACTTCTTTAATATATTTAATTTGCACTACTTTATGAAACTGGGACGTTTATAGGCAATTCTTGATGTACAACCACAATTGAACAATTAAACCCAAAATTTAAGTTGCTAAGTGAGAAATTTGTGAAATGAATTTTGCCCCATTTCACAACTTTTCTTGTCACAATCACTGCAGTTGTTCAAATTAGTAATACAGTTGTTGAGGAAATCTGATTTGCCTGTCAGAAGGTTGCAAAAGATGATTATGTGATACTGGGACACTGCAACCATCATAAATGTGAGTCGGTTGTCAAGCATTAAAATATAAATCATGTGACCATGGGAATTCTTCAACGGTCATAAGTGTGAAAATGGTCACTTTTTCAGTGCTTCTATAATTTTGAACAGTCACTAAATGAACTGTTGTAAGTTGAAGACTACCTGTAGTATGTTAGGAGAAAGAACCAAGCAAGTCTATTCCTCACAAAATTGCAAATGGACTGGCCTGGACTGGAGTAGAGTGGAATGGAATGGAATGGAGTAGAGTAGAGTAGAGTAGAGTAGAGAAGAGGAGAGTGGAGTAGAGCAGAGCAGAATAGAATAGAATAGAATAGAATAGAATAGCTTTATTGTCACTTTGAATGTACACTAATCACCATACCTTAAAATGAAATTTCATTGCATACAGCTCTCAAAGGGTCATCACCTCCAATATACATTACATAACCATGACAGAATAAATAAATAAACAAATAAATACAAAATTATGCATATACCCACATATATTATATTATATATTATATGATTCAGAGAAACAACACAGTCTACTTTGGTTGTATACATGCACAGTACATGGCGAGAAAAACAAATCTTGCATGTTTATCAGATGGATGGCATTGGGAACAAAGCTGTTACAGCATTGGGTAGTCCTGCTAGAAATATTCTGAAACCTCCCTTCCAGAGTGGAGCAACAGAAACAGACAGTAAAGTGGGTGTGTGGGGTCTCTAACAATGCTTTGAGCTCTAAGCACATAGCACTTATAAGCAGTATCCTGAATAACAGGAAGTGAGCTTCTTATAATCTTCTCGGTTGTCCTTATCACTCTCTGTATGGACTTTCTATCTGAGGCACTGCTGCCATCAAACCAAATAGTGATGCAGTTTGTTAAAATGCTCTCAATAGTGCCTTTGCAAAAAGTGGGCAGAAATATGGAGAAAGATAATTCTTTAGTTTGTTCTATAAATATGCTAGCCATCTTCTTATTATAACACCAAAGTCCAAGTAGAGATTGTGATTGAAAACTTGATCTTATGTGATGATTTCTTGATCTTATACCAGAATGATAAAATGATTTTGAACCATGCTTCCTCAACTGCATTCTCTATGACTTGCCTGACTTTTGCCAGACTCTTGCCTGACCTAGTGCATATCAGAACTGAATAATTTAGGTGAATCTTTGAGCAGTTGTTGCTTTTGTTTATCAAGGTAAACTCAATCTGTGCACTTGAAATGATTGATGAAGTGTAGTCCCACTTGGAGGGTTTGTCATCACTCATGTGCTGAAGTGACATTACTTTATGTATTTTGGCATAAACATATGCAACAACTGGCAAAGCAGTTGACCCCAGAGCCTGACTATTTGTCATTTTAATCTCTCTGCTCCAACTCCCATCCCTACACCCACACACCCCAAAAGTCAGGCATACCATACCATAGGACCATCACTAATTATTCAACAGCAAAGGATGCCTGTAAACTGTGATTGCATAAATAGCCAAATTATCATTGTCCAAACCAAGGTCCTATATAGTTTTATAAATAAAGTTGGGATGAGAATAAAGTCAGAAGTGACAACTATATTGAACAATAACAGCTCTTTGGTAAATTCCAAGGCATATTCTGTGGAAAGAAGAAATATGGGAGGAAGACTACAATGTTCTGCAGTGGAAGTCAGCATGAGAAATAGCAACAGAACTTAAATAAGAAGTACTAGCCAAAAGAAACCCCAACAATGCTTCCTCAGAAGTGCTGTAATAACAAACAATTGCCCCTGGCTAGCTGGAGATAAATTAATACCCCCTTTATCTTTAGTATTAAAGCTCAGAAAATGCGTTGTCCCATTGCAAGACTTCTTATTTATAGCTAGCAATGGTGACTATCAGGAGAAAACTAAGAGATGTTTATTTGATAGCGCAAATAACATATTTATTTTAGAGCCACTAAATACAATAGCCCCAGTTCTACCTGTCTATTTATTTCTTTGGCACTTAGTGATGAGTCTATTTATTGAGTTGGAGAGGTCATGTCTTTTTTCAATTTACATTTTCTTAAGAGAGAGTGTGTATAGATAATTGTTTCTATAGGGCAGTGTGAAACAAAACTGTAGTGCTTACATTCTAGGAAAAAAATGCCAGAGCTCCCAAGTCCACTGGAAAAACTATGCACTGCTCTCTCTCCCTCTCCCTCCCTTTCTCCCTCTCTTTCTCTCTCCCTCCCTCCTTCTCTTTCTCTCCCTCCCTCTCTCTCCCTCCCCCCCTCCCTCTCTCTCTGTGCTTTCACAGTGGATAACCCTGAGTTTGAAAAGCTGTCCCTTAAGACAAAACTGCCAATTGTAGGGTCCATGCAATTTTTTATATATATTATTCAAAGAATTTTTATATACATTCCCACCACCACCACCCATCCCATCACAATCTTCATATAAACCAATTTCTGTACAAACAGCTTTACTTTGTTACTTGCAGGGTACTGAAGTTAAAGAACAAATCTACATTTCTTGGTTGCCTATCAGAACTGGCTGACTGATCTGGCATAAGATTTGTCTCTAGAACTGCAAGAAATCAGAAATCTTAAAATGTAAAGGTGGCCCTGTTGAGGAAAAATTAGATACAAAACACTGGATAAAACAATGGCAGCTCTCTGTGATATATTTTAGTTCCAGTTGTTGATTTTGTTTTCACCCAATGACTAGCCATTATTGAACCTTTTAAAATGTGAACTGAGAGTTTGTAGCTGTTGTTTCAAGGAGATACTTTATAATCGTTTGAATTTTCTCCAACACAAGGAGCCCAGTATAAGAAAGAACAGTTGGGCACCACATATTTCACTACAGTGAAAGAGAAAGAGAGAGTGAAAATACAGAGCCATTGATTCTGGGCACTTCACATACGTGGCTCATTTGGTAAAAAGATGAGCTCCGGTTTTCATCAGTTTACTAATGGTTCATTTCCTTCGATCATTTGGTAACTTATCTTTATTTGCTTCAGCTAAATACAAACCATAGCCTAGAGATGTCCCCACTGTTAAAGCAAATTACTTTGTCCTGTTTTAACCGTTGTGTGATAGGACCGTTTTTCTTCAACAGGTGATTTGGCAGAAGGAGGTTTAAAATGGTTTAAAATACTTCTCTGAACGTTTATGAAGTCACTCTTTTTATGATCATGCTTTCTCAATGGAACTTAACAGCCTTTTACACACGCTGCTGCTATTGGTAGACAGGCAGGGAAGGGGAAAAAATACAGTTTGGGTGTTTCAACATATTGACAGATGTTTCAACATCCCAGAAAAAAGCTCTGTTTTGCCAAATCACCTAAGAAGGGTAGTTCTTAAGTGGGACAAGATCCATATGGTTCCTTCTCTCAATCACCAATTTTGCCATTAATTGTGGATATTTAGGATTGTATTTTTGTCCACATTTATTAGCATTCTATGAAAAGTACCATTCTGTGATTTTTAAAACTAGGCATAATTCCTTATCTACCCCCTTCATCATCTTTGATTTCTAGTAATAAGGACAGGAATAAACACCAGGGTCCTCAATTATTTAAAATAATGCTAACATCACAATTAATAACAATATCAGTGTTATACAGGTAGTCCTTAAATTACGACAGCTCATTTAGGGCCTGTTCAAAGTTGCAATGGCAGTGAAAAAAGTGACTTACAACCATTTTTTACACTTATAACCAGGCAACATTCCCATGGCATGGCAGGGGAAGAATACTGCAAAATCTCCATTCCCTCCTCACTCCTAGGGGAAGGTTACTGTACAATCTCTCCCCACCCCACTAACCTGCTTTCCAGCTCTGTTCTCCTGTGCAGGGCAACAAAAGAAAACCTAGCTGATCAGCTGGGACTGGGGAAGCAGAGAATAGATGGGGGCGGGGCCAGTCAGAGGTGTAATTTGCTGGTTCTCCAAACTACTCAAAATTTCCGCTACCTGTTCTCCAGAACTGGTCAGAACCTGCTGACGACCACCTCTGATGTTGTTCTTTATCTCTAACTGCTTTAATTTAAAAGTGAAGAAAACATTTGCTTGTGTACATGTTTAAACTTTGAAGGAAGCCATTAAAGTCAATATAAAAAAGTTGACATGCTAAATCCAACTAAAAATGGAGAGAAAGAGAGAGGGGAGGGA
Source organism: Laticauda laticaudata (assembly GCA_004320025.1). NCBI lineage: Eukaryota > Metazoa > Chordata > Lepidosauria > Squamata > Elapidae > Laticauda > Laticauda laticaudata. Next base: position 22,557 of record BHFT01044076.1, read on the forward strand.
GGTCTAAATATCTAGAAAACAGTGAAATTCAGCAAAATATTTGGACATCATGATGGCAGCATCACATGATGTATCAGTACTTTATCTCCCTTTGCTAAACCGGGTATGGTCGTGGCCAACACATGACGCATCTGGCCTGCGGGCCAAAGGTTTGACAGCACTGCTGAATGGGAAGCTAACTTGTTATTTCTTCTCAGAGGTATCAACTATTTTTTCACTTTACTGCACCAAGTTTGAGGAAACTATAGTCTTCAAACCCTGAACTTCTATGTACATATCTGATTAGAAATACACTGCTCAAAAAAATAAAGAGAACACTTAAACAACACAATGTAACTCCAAGTCAATCACACTTCTGTGAAA
>BHFT01044077.1:0-17081 GCA_004320025.1 Laticauda laticaudata
CCTCCCCGCATGCGCAGTGAATGCTAGGCATCCGCTAGGCATCCACTAGGCTTCCGCTAGGCATCCGCTAGGCTTCCGCTCTGCATCCACCTCATCCGCTCGGCATCCGCTGTGCATCCGCTTCATCCGCTCGGCCAGTGTGACAGGGCCTTAAGAATATTCATAGACTTGTTTCAAATAACAAGCATTTTTCAAGTTGATTGTGATATATAATGACATTTTATTAGAAGACATTATATGATTTATTTTGTCTAATAAGATGGCTTTCTTAATAACCAGTTTTTCACCATACTACAAAAAAGATGTTGAGATTTTGGAAAAAAGTTCAGAAAAGAGCAATCAAGATGATTATAAGACTGGAGACTAAACCATATGAAGAACAGGTGCAGGTTTTGGGTTTGGCTTGTCTAAAGAAAAGAAGAATTTACGGTGACATGATAGCAGTATTCCAGTATTTGGGGGGTTGCCACAAAGAAGAGGAGTCAAATTATTCTCTAAAGCAATAGAGGGCAGGCAAGAAATAATGGTTGGAAACTAATCAAAGAGAAAAGCAACCTGGAATTAAGGAGGAACTCCCTAACAGTGAGGACAATTAACCAATGGAACAGCTTGCCTTCAGAAAACACTCCATCACAGGAGGTTTTTAAGAAGAGACTAGACATTTATCTGAAATGGTATAGGTTCTCCTGCTTGACAGGTGGCTAGAAGACTTCCAAGGTCCCTTCCAGCTCTATCCTATTCTATTCTATTCATATTGTTGATACATGAAGTCAAGTAACCTAGTGAGACAGTGTCTACGATTAATTAAACATTGATTTATCATGAGATCAGTCTGGGAAGAACCTGCTATTGAAACAATCAGTATCTTATTATTTTTAAAACTTTTTGTTGCCTAATTTATCAGAGGAGTTTCATGCAATGCAAGAGAAGACACATTCCAGTATTCATAATTACTACCTCAGGACCATCTCTACTTGTACGGTTGCCAGCAGTTCAAACTGATTACTTAAAAGAGTAATTTGTGTCTCTTAACACATAATCAGAATCAGGCCCCAAATCTAGCTATTCTTAGCTATTTTAGGATTTTCCATGGACTTGTAATCTCAGACTTGTAATATATTCTCATTTCCTACCAATGAGATAAGAAAAAGCATTTAATATAAAAATGGAAACAAAATTAAACTAGAGTTATATCAGCTAGTAAAGTAAAAAATAAAGGCTAAGGATTAGAAATTAGGAAAAAAATAGATAAAAGAAAAACTAACAAGTTAAAAGGATCAGAAATCAGAAGGAATGTAGTACCTCATCACAACAATGCTGTTATTATACATTGCATAAAAAGTCATAAATCATATTCCTAACCCTGTTATGATGAAAAGTCATTTTCTCCTAAAATGCTAAATTTCCCATTTACTAATTTACTATTTGCTCAAGATTGGTGTTAAAATTATGCAAAATGTGCATTAATTGTTTCATTTGGACAGATCCTGATATGTGATGATAAATGGTAGTGGTGAACCCTGGAATTTCTTTTTATCTCCTTTCATTCATCCTAGACCTGCCATTGAGAAGAATGTTAACCCACTGAAATCAACAAATTATTTTTGTTTCCTGGTGACGAAATCCATGGTATCCTTCACTAGACAGCAAATACTTTGAGTCAGTCCTAGGTGCTCTGCAGACCTTTGCAGAGGGGGTGGAAATATCATAACAAGAGCCAACAATCATTTTAACAATACTATCTGCCTGCCTACCTTTTATATTGCAAAATAAACTCTGGGGGAAATTGTTTCATTACAGTCCACAACAACCAAGCAATAAATTAAAGAATTTTCAGTTTGAAATCCAAGCATGAAGGAATGAAAGATTATACAGAGAGAGTTTTTTAAAAAAACAACAACAATTCATCTTGTAACTCTTACTTATTGCTCTGTTATTGATAGTTCTGTGGAATCCCTCCTGTCTGAAAAATGTTCAACACTATTCTTAAACAGCCAATGGTTATCCACAGAAACAAAATGCTTAACAAATTGCTCAAAATATAAAAATCACTGTGAATAAAGTCCTGTTAAGTTCTTCTCTCCTCTGTTTCATAAGCATGAAGCTATTGGGAAGAGGTGGATTGTGAAGCAATATCTCTGACACAGATCCTTGACTAGGCCATCCATCAATGCCAGGAGATGAGCTTACTGAATAGAAAGGAGCAGTGAGAAATTCAGAGTATGAAGCCTGCTGTATTTTCTGTTGTTATCAGCAATGGATTGAATAAGCCTATGATCTTGTACTGTTACTTAATTATCTGGGCTACTTTAAATCTTGCAGACTGTTGTGGTTAGCCGGCAGCTATGCAGACAGCTGAAGAGAACAAGGACTCAGGAGGCCAGGACCATTAGGGAGTGGACTGCTGCCTTCAGAGATTGTGATGACTGGTAGCAATGATGAGGAGGTTTCCGAGAAGCCTTGCCAAGTGCACGTGCACACAGGGCTGCTCGCAGGAAAGAACAGCTGCAGCAGCATGGGCAACTCAGGAATAAGGCTGCAAGGTAATAGCACTTCCTTCAAGAAGATAAAAGCCAGCTGTGAATCGGATGTTTTTTTGCAAGAAGCAAAGACATTTTGATACTCGAGCCTTGCATTATCTTAGTTGGTATTTTGGTATATTGTATTATCTTAGTTGGTATTTGAAGACTCTTATGTGGTAATCTCACCTCAGCTTAAATATGAATGATAGAGGTAGTCAAACTATCAGTTTAGCAGTATAGTCAACAACAGGGTGTCAAATTCATGGTGGCATCACATGGCATATCAGGACTTTCCCTCTCCCTTTGCTAAATTGGGCATGGACGTGACCAGTGCATGATGCATCTGGCCCATGGGTTGGGAGTCAACAAGCTTTCTCTGATTTGTTCTGTCTATAACCAGGAATATAACTACTTCCCTTGCTGACATGTGAAATAATTCTAACATCCCACATTTGAACTGTTGCAGCTTCTATGTACTCACATGGACCATTCCTTAAAGAAACTGGTTTTCAATAGGATTTTGAAATACTTCAGGTTTAAAGAGAAAAATGTGTTTGGAAGCAGCAGCCCTCACCTAGCCTCTGCCAGAAGCTCTTAAAAGCAGGAGAGTCTTCACCTAAGACCACATGGCTGCCTTTGGCAGATGCAGAACAATTATAGAAAAGACAAAGGAGGTTTTAAATCAAACACACTTTCAACATCCCTTTTACCCCCTTCAAACTCTGCATAACCATAGTTAGAGTCAGAGCTAAAATGAAAGAGTGGTGAGATTACCATAATCTCCTCCTCTGGATATCAGACATTCAAGAATAACATTATCATTTTTCCCCAGATGCCTGTAACCTTCAACTTATTCAACCAATTCTGACCTCCAGATCCCTTGTTCTTTCTTTTTTCTCCAGGTAAGTGATCAGGGAGAAAGGACAAGAAGTTGTTGGGTCTCTGAATCTTGGTTTAGATTCAGATGTTCATAGATTTAGAATAAACTCCCACAAGGGTATCACATTTGTTTATCTTTCCTTTTATTCTTGCCTAGTTACACTGAACAGGATTTTCATGTTCTAATTCCTGAATATCTCTACAAGGATTTTTGGGGGGGATTCAATGCAATGGCCCAGTCCTCTCCGTTGATCCATTTCTTTTGCCTATCATGAGTATCATCCCACCAACTTATAATGCTACCTATCACATTGCATTTAGCTTTCTAAGTTAGCATCTATCGTGCTTGTTTATTTTCCATATTAGGCATAATATTGTAGAAATAGTTGAGTACCCCCTACTGGTATTTCTGTTTAGTGTCCTCCAATAATCTGAATCCTTATCCTGGCCTCCTGCTTCTCTCTTTGTACTCTGCTTTCTTGGCTGCATATTTGGTTCTGGGCTTTTGCCATCTTCCCCCTTCTGTTCCAGTTTAACGCCCTCCTAATGAGACTGGCCATTCGCCTGCCAAACAATTCTTTTCCAGCTTTTGCAAGATATATCTCATCTCTGCTCTTAAGTGTTTTTTGAAGATGTACTTCTGCAATGAGTAAGCCTTATTGAATTGAATGAAACATACTTCAGAACAAACATCTTTCTAATAGCAACCTGACCAAGCTAAACATTTTTCACACCAAACTTTACAAACTTTACAGTAGTTGACTGTAGAAAAGTAGTCAATAATTCTGCAGGGATAACTAAAACCTCACATATAAATCTGGGTAGTTCTTGGACCTAATTCTTTTGTGTCAACCCTTCAAAATACTGAAGCTTACCAGATATGTCCACTTGCTACTAGTTTCATGCAAGGGTTTTGAAAATCTTTAAGCAGTTAAAAATCCTGGCAGTCAAAATACATTTTGTATACATAGCTTGGGTGATCTTCAAGAGTTATTAGTTATTAAGCAAGTAAATGAGATCTGTTTTAAGGCACATTTTTTCAGCCACATGATATTCATTAAACCTGAATCCTCAGGACAGCAAAACTACAATTACTTATGCGTTCATTACTTATGAAGAAAATATTGCCAAATATTTTGTATATTCCAGTTAGCATTGCTGAGCAGCATTACTCAATGATGCCAGTGATTTAATGTTTGGAAGTAAATAAAACTATTTCTAACTAATAATAAACTAATAAATAGTAGTCATTCCTAAATTATACCTATAGTTTTAATGAATTACATAAAATAATTAAGATAATTCCACTGTGTGTTCAGTTTTCAAGATCTGCCTTCCTTTTCACTAACTTAGTCAAATAGATTTCTGTGAAGGAAAAAAAAAGCTCCTAAGCAATTTTCAGTGTCGCATAACTGATTTGAAAAGTACAATAAGATATTGTTCATTTCTTGGCATAATTTTCTAGATAGTTGTGCATTATTTCATTTTCAGGACACTGCTATCAGCTCAAGAACTACTAAATCTACAAAGTTGTCAAATTTGGCAGAAAAAGTGGCAACTGGAGAAATGTCTTTGGAGATTCTCCATCATGCAGGTCACAGTTGTCCCAAAGATGCTTTTTCAAAAAGCAACTGGACTGTTTTTCTTTTAGGAGGCAAATAAAACATTTCACTTCTCATCCAAGAAGCTTCACTAGCTGTGACTGGATGATGCATTGGAAGGATAGATTCAGACAGATATTGGGGGAATACTATCCTTCTATCCCCACACTACCCTGTCAGAAACATCCTATTGTTCCCATTTATTTATACCTATTTCTTGTATTCTTACTCATGTTTATACTTATACCTATTATCTTGCAAGTGATTGACAAATCAAATCAATAAATAAACACAATAAAAAGATTCTTCCATTCCTTCACTATCCAATCACAACTGATGAAGAAGAGGAGAAGCAAAACATCTTTTTCCTTAAGAAAAAGTAGCACATATGCCTTTTGAAAAATCACCTTTGTGGCAACAGGAAAGGAAATAAATATGTCAGTTCCATATTAGTATGTTTTCCACTCTTACCAATAGCAAGATGGGATAATGCAAATGTATTATCATTTACTAAACAAAGATTCAATATCTAGAATAGGAGTTGCTAGTTCTGGGGTGGCATTTTTGAGGTTAAGATCTGTGACCGATGAGCATTCAGAATAAATCATATCCAAATTAAATTAAGTCTGGTAACTATAATAACTAAAATTTGCATGTGCTTTGCATTAATGAAACAAGAAAAACCTTGTATTGGTGAATGCAAGACTGTCTTCTGATTTCTATACATATGGTCTTTGTGTCACCATCAGAACCATCCTCAAAATTATTGAAGCATCAAACTTCTGACTTCTTTTATCAGAGTACTTAAAAGACTACCTGACATAGGTGTTTTTTAAAGTAAATAGTATTCATTTAGGTCAAGCTGATCTGCTGCTTTAACTAAAGCATCTATGAGAAATGCCTGTCCAGTCACTACTTTAAGAAATTTCCCTGTAATTGATTCCATTGTTCACTACTTTCATTTTCCCCCTTAACATTCAGGAAGAATCTGAATAATCTAAACTTCACTCAGTTCAGAATCTGAAATAAGGCAGGGTTTTTTGTCCTGAACTCTGACACAGGCTGCAGATTTCTTCTATGTGAATTTGTTCAGGAATTTGGAGGATACCATTATTTCTCCGTTTAGTCTTCATTTCTCATGGCCAAACATATCCAGTTCTATCTAATTGTAGGATTTTGTTCTGTTCCTCTGACCTTTCCTAGGAAGGAAGGAAGGAAGGAAGGAAGGAAGGAAGGAAGGAAGGAAGGAAGGAAGGAAGGAAAGGAGGGAGGGAGGGAGGGAAGGGAGGGAGGGAGAGGAACAAGTTTACTGTTTTTCTTAAAATTTGACCTAGAAAGGTTGATATGGCAAAACTTTTCTCAACTAGATCTAGTTTTGTATTGTTTATTGGAATGTCCATCTTTTCATTGCCCTTAGCTTTTCACTGCTCCACTGGTGAAGTTACAAAAGGAATGGCCATATAGGAAACAAGCAAGCTTGATAGCACCATTTGGGATAGGCCAAATCAGAAAATCCTACTTTTAATTTAAAAATGAGTAGATGTTCCTTTCCAGGGAGTTATAAGACTTCCTGCACTTGAGAAATGTTCCATTGCCTGCACTCTTGCTAGGGTCCTAATAATGAAAAATTGAAGGAAGAGAAAAATTGCTTTTTGCAAGAAATTAAAGGATGTGCATTTATTCCCAGAGTTTTAGATATGCGAGTTTTAGAGAGGTTCCATGGAAAAAGGAAATTAAGTATTAGCATGCAATCATCTGGAATGTATTCTCCAGATTAAGTGCTTGTCTAGCAGTGATAGCACAAAAGATTGTAAACAATATTAGTTTATGGCTTTAAAGCAATACTTTGATTTTTTTTCCATGTTCAACCATGTCCAATTCTCATAGACTGCCTGGACAAGTCCCTGAAATTTTCTTGGCAAGGTTTTTCAGAAGTGGTTTATCATTGCTTCCTTCCTAGGACTGAGAGAAAATAACTGGTCCAAGGTCACTGTTAAACTAACATTCTCACAGTTTCTAGCCCAATGGCTTAACTATTATACCAAACTGGCTCTCATTATACTAAACAAATACAATTTAGAAACTATTACTATACCTGATCTAATAAAAGTGATTTTAGACCCATATGTCGGGGGTTTTTTTAGGCTTTAGTCTTAGCCTCACAGGGCTGGCAAATACTTTGTAAATCTTTAGTTTGGTGTATCAGAATCTAGGCATGAGGGTACACTTTTAGTGAAGGATAGACTGCTTTTCAAAAAATTAATTTTAATTTCTTTGTCAATCAGGTAAGCTTGTACATCCATTTACCTGGGCCATAAATAAGTCACATTCCAGAATAGGTAAAAAAAACTAGTTTCAGTTCCATTCTCTTATTAAAGTAGTATGCAGAAAAAAGCAGAAATGCTTTCTTGTTGTTTTTTTAATGAAGTAAAATCTAAACATAGCTAAACATTTCAGGAAACTTATACTGGCAAGATATTATAATTATACTGGTGAGATACTTCATTCTTTGACAACTAAAACAGTTTTACCTAACAAGATTGTCAAGGGAGGTGGGTACTAAGGAGAAAATAAATTGGTTTGTCAGTATGACCTTAGTTGGCTTGAATGAATATGTTCCAAGTGATTCTATGGAACCAGTTTAGTATTGGATGAAGGACAGAAGAAGGTATCTTGACAATTGGATTCATGAACTGCTTTTTAAAGAAAATATGGGACAGGGTCATGCCAATTCCCCATCTCCTCCAGGGTTGGGCCAACTCAAATTATGTATTCACATTTCCTAATTACATGAAGGCACATGGGAGCAAAACTCTGTTTCTGTAAGGGTTGAATTTCATTTCCTTGTAAGTGCCACATGTTATTGTCATAACACTAGTTTTTCAGTGCTTGACCTGAAGGTAAAACTGTTGGCCCATTCACCCTCATCTTTGGATGAACAGAAAGCTTGCTTTGGGCTTGATACTTTTGCTGGAATTATAAAACAAACAATTTACTGTTGGCAAAATCCTTGTCAAAGGGTTCAGGGAAAAGTAACTTATCAAGAAGATAAATGCTGAGACACAGATTTGGGAAATTGTTGCTTCTAGCTCTCTCAAGCCAGACACCTATGTTTGATTCTTGTTGCTTGCAATAATGATAGCAATTAAAAGCCTGAAGCCAAATGTTTAAAGATGTTTAGGCTATAAGTTTTAAGTTATATGATTCAGGCCGATAAGCTTCCTCAGTTATACTGGGGGAAAAAAGTCAAATCACAGAAAACATGATGAAGAACCTCATAGATATCCAAATATCAAATATACACTTATTAAATGAATATTTTTCTCATTTTTGTATGTTCCTTTCACCTCAACTATAGGTGAGTATAGTTATATGGAGTTATATAACTATATGTTATATAGAGTATATAACAAGTATAAGTTCATACTTATATTTGAGTTGAGCTGATCTTTGCCAGAATCTGTACAGACTGAAATGCATTTTAGATGAAAAGATTTTCTGGAAACATTCTGCCAGAAACCAAGAAATTCAGCACCAAGGTCCAACTGAATGACTGTCATGCCTGCATTAATTGTGTCCTGGGACCTTTGATTTGTTCTTCCACATGGGCATTTGCCATCAGTGATAAAATGATAAATAGTACAGACAATGGTGTAGGATGCTATCCATAGAACCTGGCTGTATCACTTGATAAATTTTCCCCACATTTTCTTTGTTATTGGTGCATGCTCATCTGCTGCCAGACTATATCAATGTTGATGTGTTTAAGATGGAATATGCCTAATGAACAATGGAACATGCCTATCACCATGGCATATGAAGGGTGCTCAGCACTTTGATGGTTGGGCAGAACTCAACACCATACAGTGCAACTGGACAGACCATCATGTACAGAATCGATGGGAATTCTGAAGAAGTTATATTCTTATTTAGTTGAATTAAACAGACCAGCGAGTGCAATCTGTAGTCCTACTTTATTTCCATCCTGAATCATAGGTGGAACTGAATTCATAGTCAAGCCAATGTGAATTCCCTTTCAGTCCATTTGATTGTTTGGCTCTGTTTTCTTATCATATGAGCTATCCATATAGCCAAGTAAATCACTAAACAAAGGACAACTACCAAGAAAAGTAAGTAACAAAGTACTCAAAGAAAGCTCTTACATATCTGAGTTTTTCAGAATTATATGTTTGTGAGAGAAAATACTTGCATTATTCTAAGGAAGTCCAAATAAAATTCTTACCATCATTAACCTAATGATTTCCTCCCGAGCTTTAGAGGCCCTCCAGAGGCTGGAAACGGGCACTTCCAAAATTTCTGAAAGGTCCGTTTTTCGGCCTCCCGAGTGCAGAGGCTTCCTTCAAGCCTCTGGGAGAGTGAAAACAGTCTCAAACAGGCCAAAAATCAGCTGGGAGGTGCATGCATATGCAGTGCAGGTAACTTTGACTGGGGCTCACATGTCCGCACAAATGGCTCACACGTGCCATAGGTTCGCTATCATGGATCTAAATGAACAAATAGCATCTTTAACACTATTAACTAATTGTGTTAAAAACTATTTGACATAAGTTTTGGTTGTAGCAGCCACTATAAGAGAACTAAGCTGAAGCATCAGTAGTAAAATGTATAATGCTTTGGTTCAGTGTTGATCAGTATTATTTTTAGATTTTACTGAAGGCATTTTAAATTTCCTGTGTGAATATTTCTTGTTGCTAATCATTTAGAATATTAAGTTATTCATTGACATTACAAAGCATGAATTAATGAATTCAGTATAATTATTTTTAGAGATTACATCTCATTCCCCTTTAGCAGAAATGGAAATTGATTAATTGATACTGCATGATAAAACCAGAAAGTTATAACATTGTGGCTACAGTTTGTTAACATTTCAGATATTTTAGATAGATGTTTAAATAAGAGTATTAGAGCTATGAAAAGAATTCTAATTAAAGCCTTGATTCTAAGCTAATTTAATAGAATGATTCCTTTGAACTGAAGTTTTGAACTGACTTGTCAGTTTAGCTTAGTTCTTTGGATTGAAGGAAGCACCTTCAATAGGTTTGTTATTCAATAGACTTTTTAAGCATATTGATTCAATTTATCAAATCTAATCCCACTTGGACTGGGTCTTAGATGATTGGTCACCCCAATTACCTATCTAATTTTATTTCTGTTTTAGCTATTATCATGATTAGAAGCTGATATTGAAAATTGTCTTTAATTTTTATTATCTGTTTGTTGACAAAAAGAAATCAGCCCTTTTCCTCAGGAATTGCAAAATGCTGAAATAGATGAAGATAACAATTTTCTTTAGAGCCTTAATTAAAAAAACAAGCCTAGCTTCTTCAATTAATTATTAATCCACATATGTCAATGCAAGTATTGAACATCACTGCTTCATAATACTTCGGATAAAAAAATAGGTTTATTGAGAAAAGAGGGTCTTCAAATTATCAGCTATTACATAGAAAACATTATTAACTGTACATATCTGTTTAGTATTTTTTTTAAATGGGGATAAGTTATCATGACCTGAAAACTTGACAGTATTTAATGTATTAATGAAAGTTTTTGTATTTATAGACATTTGGATATTACAAAAAGATTGGCTGCAGTTGCTGAATTGCTATAAACAACATTCCTCTGATATAGGGAAATGATAGTTCAAAAATGGGGGTGACCAATCATTGGGGTGACCAATCATCTAAGACCCAGTCCAAGTGGGATTAGATTTGATAAATTGAATCAATATGCTTAAAATAGTTCAAAAATGGTTGATGAGGTTTCATATTCTGTTATGGGCATAAAAAACAATATTTTTTATTCATAAGTACTTCAGCAGTAGTATGAATGTTGTCCTATGCATGAGAAAACAGCTCTAGGTCAACTCTTCATCCCAATTAATCCAAAGCATTAATAATTCCAACATTCATATGGTGAGGGCTTCAGATAAGCACACACATTCTCACCATTGCCGCTGTCAATATTACTCTAATGACCTTGGCTTCCTTAAACAAATCCACACGTCCATACTGACTTCCACTTAAGCCAGGATTGTGACTTAATGTGTGGTTTTGCTTTGCATGGAAGACAAAAAACATGGCCATCTGTTCTTAAATGCTCCTCCACTAGACTTTTTTTTTAAAAAAATAGAATATCAAGCAGCGAAGGATGCTAATTCCATGACTTAGTTCATAGAGGAAAGTTAAAATATTAAATATTAAGCAGAAAAATCCTTTTATAAAATATTGTGTTATTCAAATCTCTAAAAGTAAAGGCTAGGTCACACTGGCTGACGGATGCAAAACGTATGCAAAAAGGACACAGCGGACAAGCAAAATTTCAGGGGGGGCTCCATCCGTTGTTATCTGCTCTCAAAAGTGCCCCAAATTTGCATAAACAGAACGGAAAACAATGGAAAGGAACGTACGGATGTGCGGGCGGATTCTGGTAGCGGGATGTAAAGCAGAGTGTGTAGGAAGCCCTTAGGCGGGATCTGAAGCAGAATGGGAAGCGGGCATGACAACTCCGCAGGGTTCCAGGGAGGATAGCCCGAAGCGGACGCGTATGGAAAGGAGGCGGCGTATCCCGGTTCATGCGTAGCGGAGTGACCGGATGCATTCCGGACGCTTTAGCAAGTGATAGCGGCAGGATGGCATAACGGGATTGCAAGCATCACTTGCGCATGTGGGGAGGATGAAGTGCTAGCCTCGCGGCGGATTATAAAAGAGTATGGTCTAATTACCCACCTCAGTGTGCAGCTCCAAAGCAGTCACATTCAGGAGGAAAAGACCCTGCTTTCAGGATGAAGTCTGAACCTGAGCAACATCAGCACTGGCGGAGAAGAGAACTGGAGGTGCTATCTTCCCTGTCCAGCCCTGGCAGAGAGGAGCAGACCCACCACGCCACCATCGCCTGGCGCTGACTCTGAAGCTTGCTGGTCTTCTGCTTGCATTGCGTTGGCTGGTGCTCCTGGTGTTGTGCTGCTGGTGCTTTTCCCTAGCTCGCGTGGCTAATGTGGTGCTATTCTTCCTGCTGCTGGTGCTGGTCTGCATCGTGGTGCTTCTCCTGCTGTAGCTGCTGGGTGCAGCTTGGTGCTTCGCCTGCTGCTGCTGCTGTGGTGGGACCAGCCCCAAGGCCGCAAAGCCTGCTGCTGACTGGCGCCTGCTCAGAGGAGAAGAGGCAGGGCAGGAGGAAGGGAGAGTAGAACAGGTACTCATTTCGAAGACCCATGAGGAGGGAGGTTAGCTGGAATGGCTGTAGGGAGAACGAGCTACCCTGTGGAGGAGGGACCCAGGCCTCTATCGGAGACACCAAGGAGAAAGCAGGGACCGCGCTGGTAGAGAGAATGCGTGAGAGGCCTGGGCTTACACTTCAGATGTCCTCCTGGGGTGGTGGAAGCACATAGCACACGTGGTGATGCAACTGTCACCTGGAAGATCCAGGGGCCAGGCCGTTCCTTCAAGTCACCCTGACAGGAGACCAGTGTCAGGGCCTCGACGGGTTTGCAGCTTCCTTTGTAGAGCGTGTGGAGAATCTGGCACGAGGAGCAGCCCCTCTGTCAAACCCTCTCCCTTCAGACAGCTCACAAGAGCCACTCCTCTTCAGGCCAAGGAGACAGCTTACCATTCCGAAGCAGGTGTCTTTTGGAATGGCCCCACAACCAGCAGTACCCCGACAGCTGCACTCTCCGTGCTGCAGAGGACGATGCGAGGATCCCTTGTCGCCGTCAGGAATGGAGCCAAGAGAAGCAGGCCACAAGAGACCAATCCACACTACCCCCCAATTTTCCACCTCACAGAACAGCCAGGCAGAGAGACAGAGCCGGGAGGGGACAGTAACGACACTGTCCTCTTGGAGATCAGCGAGCAGACAATTCAAAGGGTCCAGCAACAGATCTTCTCTCAGCTGGTTCCCGTTTGAGCATACCCTTCCTCGAGCCAGCCAAGCCGCTTCTCTTGTATGTTGAGCCACACCTTTCGCGGCGATGGAAATCGGCCTCGAGTGACCCTCAGCATACCAGTGGATGGGAAGAGAACCAGGATCACAAGCTCTTCTGCACCACCTCCAGGGCCAGCTGGAAACCTGCTCCTACCCACTCCAGCGTCTTGCCCCCCCCCCTCCCCTCCCTACCCAGGTGATGTCACAGCCCTTCATGGATTTCAACAGCACCCCTCACCCCTACCAAAGCCTACCACTACCAGATTCCCACAGCAGAGGCCAGCCCCTTCCAGTCCAGGCCCAGTTCATCATGACAGACGCACAGACGCCTCACCTCGCCCAGCTGCAGACAGACCAGCCCTCACTACACTCCTCCTTCTCCACCCTCACAGCCAAGCCCCTTCATCAGAAGCATCTGTCACTCCAGTTTGGGCCTGGACATCCCGAGGTCCTTGAGGATGGGGCTCTAAACTCACTGACGGAGTCAGCCCTCTCTGGAACGCTTCCTGCAACACCATTCTCCTGTTGTTACTTCTCTGCGGGCCAGGCGACATCCCAATGGACTCGGGGTGGACGCCAGAGGACTGAATTTCGTTGGCCTGTTTTCACCTTTATCCCTTTTGCTTAAGACACTTTAACTTGTGAGTCATTTCCTTTTAATATAAGTCATACAGTTTTTGATTAATAGGTTATTTTCTGTTGCTGTACACACTATGGTTCATTTTTTTTTACCTTAATAAAGTGTTGGGGTGAATACTTTGAAAAAAGGCGTTACAGCCTTTGCATGCATTTGATGGATTAGTAATGGAAGCTGGCTGGGATGGCGATTTACCTTCGGCTGGGATTATATGGTATAAGAATAGCTTGGTGCCGATATGGATAGCCTGTGGTCCATGGGTTAAGGTGAGATAGCTGTGCATTGGTATAGGCATTACGCTGGTGGGTATGGTAAGGATGAGTTTTGGAATAGCATAAACCCTTCCTCAAGGCTGCATCCAGCCCTTCAAGTCTGGACTGTCTGGTACTTCCAGGCTGCGCACATCATATCGGCCCTTTACTTATCACAAAAACATAGTTTTTTATGTCATTCAAACAGCAGTTTCAACATACGAAAAAAAGCTCTTCTATTATATGCCCGTATTATGTAGACCACTGCAACATAATGGCACCAATCCACATCCCAGTGTGATGAGACAGGTCAGGGACAGCATTCCATTAAGCATCTACCCATCCTGTCTTCTGCCACTCATGTCTCCCCGGCTGGTGTAAGCTTGCACCGAGGCTCCTCAGGAGGTTGCGCTGCCTGTTCCCCTTCGCGTGAAGCTCTGGTTGGGGGCCTTGCACATCCTTTAGTGGTCTATCAAGTTTCGCCCTTGCCTCCATACTACCAGTCCATGTCCCATTCGCCTTGTTGACCCCGTACACAAGTTCTGTTCTGGCCAACATGATACGGGTGGCATGAGATTCGTTGCAGGATGCAGCAATGCTTCCCCGAGTCTCCTCATCCCAGTCTGTGAGCGATGCTTCGCATGGGCGGTGAGACAGTACCTGGAACCTGTTGGCCAGAGATGCTCAAAGGCTGGTTTCGTCCATCACCCGTCTTGCCTGAGACAGCCATGGTACGTTCGACGCATCCTCCTCTTCATGGGTGAGGTATGCGCTTGAAGTGTAGGGCTTCATTGAGGTAGGTTTTGACGGAGAACTGGCTGGCTCACCCACGATGGAATACGGGAACCCATCTTGGGTGCTGTTCGTCTTGCCGGCGCTTAGGGGGTCTGGATCGTGTGAACAACCATGTATGCAGCGAGGTGGTTTATGCAGTTCCAGCCCTCCTTGACGTCATCTGGTGTTGCTTACCTGCGCTATCTGGAAGTGACCGTTTCTGCTTGACGAGCATCGAATGTACATGAACTTGTGTAGTCAGATTTTCAACATTGGCAAGAGGGATGATGTGGCAATCGATAGGCCTTTGTAGTCTGTAATAATTACCTCCCCACTCTGGCTGGAGCTTTGACGCCGCCACGCGTGGGCATCTTGCCATCTATGGCGGTCCACGGCATTGGTGCTTGGGGCAGAAAATTCCATCTCTATCACCACTGCTCCTGCAAATCTTTCCTGCCAGCCTTCTTCCAGCTGCGAGGTGGCACTGAGAGAGCTCCTCCATCGGCGTATTTCTTTACGATGATGGTCCTGGAACCACTTTCCTTGAGACCACCAATGCTGATGGGACTTTGTTGGCATACTCGCCCAGCCGTACTTCATGCTCCTTACGTGGCGCGGGGTCCTGGCAGGCATCTAGTAGGTTTGGCCTCTTGCAGGGTCAGTCTGATGGGACACCCCTTTTCAGTCCGAGGGCGTCAGCTGGATTGAAGTTTTGGTGGGGCTTTGCCGTCAACTCGGACGGGTTCAGACCCGCTCCACAACTGTCCAACCCTCTTTCAACTTGCCTATCAGGCGGCGCGTGGCGTAGGATGCCCTATCCTCATGAAGTGGCCTGGAGATGCGGACGAGGTGTCTTCATTCCTCAGCTTCCACATCAGCTGTCAATAACAGTCCAAGCTCCGTCTTCTCCTGATTCCATGCTTCGGTACCCAGACTAGCTCTACTGGACAAATCTCCTTTCTTCTCTTGGCGTAGACAAAGGTGAACACAGTCTGAAGAGGGCTTGGTTCTTGGTGTTGAATGGGACTGGTGGCTACCAAAGGAGTGGTTGGTGTGCGATGATCCATGGTAAGAGATCAATGGTTTGATGCTGGGGAAGAGCAAGGGAGCAAGGCTCAAGAGGTGCTGCACACCACGAGCTGCTTGGACTGATAGTGGAGGATCAGGGTGATTTCCTCCCCCTAGTTTTTATAGGGGACAATGTGGGGGTTTTCCGGGCTAGCGGTGTCCTTCACTACTCTAGACATCGCTTCCAGCACATTCCTAATATATCCGAGATACTTGCTTTCCCAATACAAATGGTTTTGTTCTGTTCTTAATGCTTTATATTCTAGCTTGCATCTGCTTTTCAATCCCTTTCTATTGTCCGCTGCTTACTAGACCGCTGATGCTGGACATTCCCACGTACCTTTCGCTTCCTCTCCCTTCTTTCCCCATTTCGGGCCTGGGAGTGGATCGTGAGTTGCGTGGATGGCAGCAGGATGCCGAGAGATACATCGGACGATCTGTAACGGATGACAACAACAGACACTAGAACGTTTGTTGTCCGATTATGTGTCGTGGGGTCAGTCGTATGCGGCGGAAGTTTCATTCTGCTCAAAAAGTTTTGTGGCAGCTCAAAACTTTTGACAGGGGCCAGCATGAAATAGCAGTAGACGGATGTTTGACGGATGAGAGCGTTATGCAAAAGATGTATGCAGTGAGTACACACGGATGCATCACGTTTTCCAACGGATTGGCAAGGTTTTTTCTCGTTTTAATCCTCCCTTCCACTCGTTGTTGCAAGTTTGACATGCTTTAAACAATGGGGTTTTCCTTAACTTTTTTTTCGTTTCCTTTAATTTTTTAATAACCTTATTTGGGAGTTGTCATTCTTACCACCTCCAATATCAGAATACCAGGGCTTAACCAAGCCCCATAGGCTCCATCCTCCAATCGTCCCTCCTCAAACATTCTCTTGGTTCTTCTGTTTTACAAAGATATATATTTTAGACATTCCTCTATTCATATATATAAAGGACGCTTACACAGTTTTTCCAGTTCAACTATTCCTATATCCATTTAATCATCCTGTAAGCGAAGTTATTAATTCCATTAGTTGTTGCCGGTAAACTTTTATCCATGCCACTCGAGACTCATGCTCCTCCCCGCAATTCTAACACGCCAATTCATTACCCGACCATATTCTTGGTGCTGATAGTTGAATCAGGAAGTACCGCTCCCCTTCACTCACTTGATATACTGTCCCACTTCGTTAGCGCCATACCGTGCGTTGCCAGGTCATGGGAGTCTTGGGTTATCTCTAGAATGTTACGAGCTATGTGCGCTAGCTCATCACAATCTGAAAGTATATAGAAAGAATGAAAAAAAGACAGGGTTCAATAATTTCCTGTCTAAATGTTAGTGGATTCCCTGAGACACCTTCAGTAAGGGGTTGCCGCTTGCAAAAGGCAAAGGTACTTAGGTTCAAAAG
>BHFT01044079.1:0-16134 GCA_004320025.1 Laticauda laticaudata
TAGTTCTGTCTACACTGTATCTCAAACGTTTCAGTCAGAATTCTCAATCTGCCATCAATACACGCTTACTGTATGGAAGTGTGCTCTCACAGTTTCCTCTGTTGCAAATTAGGCTGGGCTTATTCTGCGATTGGCTATTAACCTGGGTCTGTGTTTCATTGGACTTGGAGTTGATGATGGCGCGTTCTCGTTTCTTCTGTCTGGTTTGTGGCTTTGATTGGCTGGACACTGTTCTTGTTGTTGGAGGCTTTCAAAATGCAGCTTGGCTCCATGTGACAAGGAACGACTACTATTCATTAGCACAGCTGGCGTTTCACCTGACAAAGGTGCCTGGTGGGGGTGGTTTGAGTTGGAGCTGATCAGGGGAGGTCTGTTTGCTGCTCAAGGGTTTGCCTGGCCTTGTGGTTGTGGAGATCTTTCTATTGAGAGTGCCGGCTCCAAATGCATTGACAGTTGCTGGAATCATCTCTTCTATATTATGCTGTCAGCGTCTTTTTTTCAATCTCTATGGCTTCTCTGATGATTCTGTGGCTGGGGTTTCTATGATGCGTGCTAGGGTTTTATGTGCCATTGAAGTTGATGTTTGTGACCGGTTTTCATGGTTGGACTAAGTGAGTGGTAGGTGTTGTTCCAGCCTTTTTTTTACTGATTTTTGTCGTTCATCTTAGGTGCGGTACTAATTCTTCTATTGGCTTGTCCAATGGTATGTGGCCGGCAATGAAGCACAGGGAACTTTCGTATATGCCTTGGATTTTCCAGGTCAAATTTTGTCTTTGAGGGTTCCTCAGGATGGCTGCTATTTTTTTGTCTGTTTTTGAAGTGCAGTCTTGATGTGATGCCTGTGTAGTATCTTACTGAGTTATTCTGTTGAGTACCTCTTCATGTTAGGGCAGACAGCTGCTTCCATAGGTTTGTTGAGTCTTTAGGTCTCTGCTATGCTCTTGGTGTGTTTTTGCTTGGCTATCAAAGCTGCGTGATTTGTTTTTGTGGAAGCATTGTGTCAGATACTTATAGTCAGGGTGCATGTTCAGTCTTTATATATGTGTCTTATCTGCCAGGCGTTGTTCTGCGGTTAATTAGTTTCTTTCGGATCACACGGAATTTATCTGTCTGCTGGGGTGGTGGTGGAGATTGGGCCGTGAGTAGCGTTGGTCGTTGTTTTCTTTTAGTTATGGCACTGCTGTCCCAGTGTGCATCTGTTCTTTTGTAGATTAGGTAACATCTAGGAATGGTAGTGTGGTTTGTTTATTCCGTTTCCATGGTGAATGATTTTGGAGTGTGTGTTGTTTAGGTTGTTAGGAAATTGTTTAGTTTTTTTTCCATTGGGGCAAATTAAAAGTGTGTCATCGATGTATCTTAGCCATAGGTTTTGGGGGTTTGAAACTGTGCCGGTGCTTGCCAAAGGCTCTGGATTCGATTCTTCCCATGAACAGGTTATGCAAATGACGGGAGTGAACAGTGGGTGATCCATTTAGGGGCTCTTCAATTTGCTCTGTATCTTTGTCCTTTGTATATTGAAATATGTGTTGTTTAGCAGTGTTCTGTTTATGTTTCCATGGAGCGTTAGTCTTGTGAGTTCGGTATTTATTTTGACTGGATTCAAGAGTTTCTTTATCGGGAGTTGTAGTGAACAGTGAAATCCATGTCGAAATTACAAGCGATCTTCTTGTGTCTACTGTGTAGATCTTTGACTCATTTCTAGGAAGTGGTTATGATTTTGTACATAGAAGTTGCGGCTTTCAGCATTGGCGCCTGTAGTTGTATTTGCCTAAGATTTAGCTAGGTTTTGTAATGGTCTCCTAGGAGCTGACTATGGATCTGAGGGGTATGCTTCTTTGGTGTATTTTTGGGAGGCCCGTTATAATTTGGGATCTAGAAATTTTCTCTGGGATGTCGTCTGTTGGGATTTCTTTGCTTAGTCGTGCTGGTACAATTTTTCTTCTTGGTTAATTTTCTAGATCCGTGTGGGTTGGGTCTGTGTTTATAGTGATTATATGTGGAGTCTTAGAGTACGGTCTGTCAATTTTGTTTCATAGTCTTTCTGTCCATTACTATGTGATTCCTTGTCTGCTGGGAAGTTATTATTATGCTTTATCATTTTCGGTTTTGTAACGCTCTGAATTCATCTTTTGTAAAGTTATTTTTTGGGTGGTTTTGTTGCTGCATAAGATGTGAGTAACCTGGCGTCATATATTCTGTCGCAATTCATCTGCTAATTTATTTGGTAGGCTGGATTCTACGTGCACGATAATGATGGATTCTGTTGGGATTTTTTTGCGGCGTGCTATGGCATATTGAATCCTTTTGGATAGGAACATCTGTTCTTCTGTTTTGTTGAGTTCTCTGTTGGAAACGTTGTATTACTAATTGTTTCAGGTGTTGTGGTGGGTTATTGGGATTTTTCTGTCCATTTTTCTAATGTTTTTAGTTTTTGTGAAAGTTTGTCATTTTTGTTAAGTGCTTTCAGTTTCAGCTCTCCAAGTTGTAAGTTTTTAATCCTATCCAAAGATAGAGGGTGGATTTTGCTGCCAATTCCAGGTGTAGTGCTAGCAAATCTTTTGTTTAACTATCTAATTGGAATACTTTTACTGTGAACTTCATTTCTGAGTAGAAGCCAAATTCTGTTCTTTTTCAGGATACGTTTCCGGTAGCGTGCAATGTCTTTGGGCTTATTAAATTGTTAATTTGAAGCAGGTTGGTGTTACACTTGTGTCTCATGCAGCGTGCATAGAATTTTAGTGTCACATAGTATTCCATGCTCTTTTAATTCCAGCTTCTCATAGCTTTGATCTGGCTGTTTATTTCCTCCCCCGTAGAGGTCAGGATATTTGTTTTTTTTTAAGCTCTCGCGGGTACTTACATGTGTGCTGTTTAGGCTTACCTTCGGGATTATCCCACGTCATTGTAGTTCTGTTAAAGTTGTAGCCAACGTTGGCAGCAGAATCCCTTTGCCATATCCAGGCCTCTGTATGTGTGTCTCACAGTTCCTCTGTTTCAAATTTGAGGCTGGTCTATTCTGATTGGCTATTAACCTGGGTCTCTCTTAGACTCTTAGTCTCTTAGACTGGCAGATTTAGCTGATAATTTAGGGAACAAAATCATTATTTAAAATGACTTCACAGCCTTGAACCTAGCTTCAGTGAGATGATGTTCAATGGTGGCCATTTTATAGAACAAATTAGGACTGATCCACCTGCATCAGAGAAAACTAGGGAAAACCAATTGGGCCCACCAGCTGAACAAGAGCTAGCAGAGCGACATAGCAACTGAAAAAGTTATTGTAATCTTATGCATTTGTTCAGTAGAAGTATTGCTTTCAGATCACAGGAGGCAACAATTTTGTTGTTTTCTATACTGTTTAGAAGAATACATTGTGTTCAATACTGGACAAAGACAATTTAAAAAAGGACATTGAGAAGCTGGAATAGATCCAGAAGGCTTGCTATTTGGATGATAAAGAGTCTGGAAGAAATGGTTTGGGAGAAGAAATGGCAGAAATCTAGGGGCAGAGTGAAAAGGGGAACCAGCCTAGAATCCTTATGTAGCCACAAGTGAAAGAAAGTCCAAACTCCCTTGAACGTTATTGATCCTCCTCTAACTTGTAGTGCTGATTGGTACTTGAAAAGATTGCGGAGAAATAGGGTTTTAGCAATAGATCTCTTTAATTGAACTGTCATATGTGGCCATGGTCTTTTGCTTACCTGACAAAAGGAGATGGACATACTTAACATACAAAGATATTAACTTTATTAAAGCCACCAGAATTCAACATGTTAATAGCATATTTAAGAAAAGAAACTAGGTGGCATCGTTTATGGTAAGTTATCAAAGCAATCAAAATATGACTAGTTTTATGAGCAATGTAGCGCACTTTGGCTTTCTTTATAGAAAATGAATCATCCTGGTCCGATAATACTATTGTATGGGTACTTTGTTAAATAAGGAGTTACAAAGTGGATCCTTGCTGCATTCTTATAAAAATTATCTGGGTATTTTGTTAAATAAGGAGTAACAAGGGAGATCCTTGTATCCTTATAAACTTATGGATCCAATAAAAACCTTCAGCCTGTAAAAAGAAAACTAGGGGAGATAAGGGCCTACAAGTAATGGCCTGCAACGGGTTGAACTTATTCTCGCTTAAAAATAATAATAAAATTGCTGAAATTAAACAAATGGAAATTCAGGCTGGGAATTTCTTCTTGCAGGAGATGTTAAGCAGTGGAATCTTCTATCTGGATCACTCTCAGAAGTTGTAGGTTTTCAAAGGGGTTGGGAGGTCATCTATCAGGATTGGGTTTGGTCGATTTTTGCAGAGAGCAGAAGGTTGAACTAGATAGGTCACCTACAGTTCATTCCTTTTTATTATCTTTGGGGCCCAAGCCCAACAATGAATAATTACTAAGGTCTGTCTAATCTAGAAGACAAGTGGAATTAATAAAGATAACAAAAGTATGGTTGGCATGGAATTATTGTCTCAAAAAGACAGAACATGAGGGTTATCTAATAATAACAATTGGCAGCTGGCTCAAGATAAAGGAACTGCCATTTCATTATGCTCTTCAATTAATTCCTTGGAAATTGTGATGAATTTCTGGAAATTGCGATTAACTCATGGAAGAACGATTTTCAAAAAGAATTAGATAAATTTGTGGAGGATAAGGCCAAGTATGGGACTTTTTGCCAATTACTGTTTACACACACACACACACACACACACACACACACACACACAAAGATGAACAATGAGCCAAAAACAACACTTGACAATATATAGAAATATAATCTTAACAAATGGACAACATATTAAACCTATATTCAGCATTATTTTTACCCAAAAAAGGTATTTGAAAATACCTTTTCAAAGGCATTTGAAAAGACAGAGATATTTCTAAGAAATTACTTTGGAAATAATTGGAAAATGGAGACCAAATGTAAATAAAACAATCCAATGATTGGATGATGTGGAGATACCCTCCCCCCCCCCCCCCCCCCCCNCCCCCCCCCCCTCCCTCTCTCTCCCTTCCTCTCTCTTTCCATACCTGTATTTACATCTACTGTATAGTCTTCAGATGTTTTAATGTTCTCAATTCCTAAACTCAATCACAAGTTTAAGAAGAACTCATTGTCCTTATCTTATCTGAAATTAAATGCAAACCATTGGGTCAGAATGAACCTATGAGTCATTCTTCAGCAATTATTTAATCCTATCAAAGGATTTATGGAGAACTTCAACACAAACACTGCATCTTTTTGCATTAACCTCCTTCCCCCATATTTCGTCACATCAAACTCAATGCAAATCTCTCTGACATTTTCTTGAAAATAGCATAGAAGTGATTCACTGTTGCCTTCTTCTTCCACAATGTTTGTTAAACTCAAGCATTCCTGATATTTCTTGGCAAGTCTTCTACTCAAATGTTAACCAGGTCTGACTTGGCTTAATTTTTTTTTTTTAACTTTTTAAAACTTGTTGTGTTCTTAGTAGGTTTAAAGAGTAATTATATTGGAAACTGTGCCAAAGTTTGTTAGGAAGAAGGAACAACAAACTATTGCAAACTTCTCTAAGAGAATTTGAATATATGCAGTTATAACTTAAGAACTTCCTTCTTTCCACATTAATCTCTCCCTTCCTTTTGATGAAATTAAAAAAAACCCTTGCAATTATTAGAAATGTATTATTATTTACAGATTTTGAGTCATTTTTTTTTCTCCTTGACCAACACCGCTACTATTCCTTGAAAAATAACTGCCGGTTCTTTTAATCGGTTTACTCATTACAAAAATAAAGTAACCAGTAAAGATTTTGATTTGAAAGGGTTAAAACAAACAATAAACACCAAGACCAAGTTTCAGTTACAGTACTAATTAATTAAATTATATGAAGTAGGTGGGGTTTTTTTTGGGGGGGGGGGAAATACAATATTTTTGGAAATAGTGTATTGTTTGCTAGAGCTTCCAAAATGTACGTCAGGTCAATTTTAGAATACTGCTCAACTGTTTGGAATCCTTACCATATATCAGACCTTCATACAATCAAGTGAGTTCAAAAGTATTTGACAAAAAAAGTTTTGCACTTTTCTGTCAATAATACATAGATTACCTTATGTTATGGCTTGAAATTCTTGGTTTGGATAGCTTAGAACTGTGACACTTGTGGACAGATTTAGTTATTATATACAAAGTTGTAATAGTAATGCTTTACTTATAAATGACTTGTTCTAGTTTTAATCGTAATGTGATGCATGCAAACAACCGCTTTAAACTCGATCGTAAAAAAAAATAAATCCAATTTTTGTAAAGTCTGGAATACCTTACCTGGCTGCGTTTTCTCAGCTGCTAAGTTTCACAATTTTAATTTTAATTTCACTTCTGAGGCCCTCACTCTACATTTAAGAGAGATCCTTAAGGGGAGTGGTGGTGAATGTAAGCACACTAACCTGCCTATCGTGCCCTGTCACATTTTAATTTTTTTCATTTTGCTAATTTGAATTTGTAATTTTTATATGATGAATAAATTAAAGCAAGCAAATAAATAAATAAAATATGCTGAATATCGACACCGATTTTTAAAAAACATTCTGACAGATATAATAGCTAAATGGGACTGATTTGTTTTCCATCTGTCCAGTAGATGTCACTGTTTGATGATTTTTAATAAAAAAAATAAAAGGTCAGGACCTACTTCTGTACTCATAACTTTAAGCCCGCAGAATGCAAACTACAGAGTAGGGAAGGTCCAAAAATCATCACCCTTGCCATTACAAAGAGCCACTAAATGAGGCAGCCGCTAAATGAGGGCTCCTTCTGGAGCTTTCTTCCTTCGAAAGAAAAAACTGATGCAGGAATGAACAAACACTCTTTTGCATATGCAAAAAGAGTCAATCAATCAGCCCAAAAGAGTAATCCAGTAATCAGCCCCCAGATAAGCATAGATTAACTCCAAGGTTAACATCAGATGAACAATCAAGTAGTAAGTGACACCCCAATCAAGAACCTGTCAAAGAGCCTTCAGTAAACAGCCCAACCGAAGAATCTTTTAAGACTGCACCCATCCACACAGACAAGCAAGTCACCAGAATATAAACTGAGAGCAAACCACACTCCTTACAAGCACTGATGATGTTGCCTAGTTGGGTCATGAAACGTCTGCAAGAAAACCACCAAGCTCAGAGAGCACCAAGGACCCCTCCTGTCAACCCTGAGCTACAAATATTCTCCTTTATTGAACGAAGCCCATCAGGACGTGTCCGATGCCGATATAGATTTATCGGTAGATCCTTGGGTGCTTGTTTGGTAATTGCCCCAAGACCAGGATCGTGGTTAAAGATGTATTTTCTAAAGAAGGAAAAAAAAAAATTTTTTTTGATGGCATGTGGTCAGGTCTGTAGAGCTACCACCTTTTTTAAAAAAAAAATGTCACTGGTTTCAAAACTATTGTATTTGGTCATCTGCAAATATAATCAACCGACTAACTGCAGCTACTGTGATTACTGTAATAACTTAAAGTGTCTTTTTTCTATGGGCAGTTCAATTTTAGCCGTGGTGGTGCGGTGGTTAGAATGCAGTATTGCAGGCTAATTCTGCCCATTGCCAGGAGTTTGATCGTGACTGGCTCAAGGTTGACTCAGCCTTCCGTCCTTCTGAGGTGGGTAAAATGAGGACCCAGATTGTTGGGGGTGATAGGCTTGACTCTGTAAACTGCTTAGAGAGGGGCATAAAGCACTGTAAAGCGGTATATAAGTCTAAGTGCTAGTGCTATTGCTGTATCATTCTAAATAATGCAAACCTTTGATTTCAGTTGTGCACATTAATTGTTCAGATGTATATTTGGCATTGTATAGAGCACAATAACCTCACACAAGAGAGGGAGAGAGGGATATGTGTGTGTGTGTGTGTGTGTGTGTGTGTGTGAAACACCACTCACATATCACAAAATCTCCAGAACTGTGAAGCCTACGAACTTGAAATTTGGCACAAATGTTCCTCTTGGCTTCTAGGTGCTCACGAAGAAAGGATTTTTCCAAATGACCCTCAGAGCTTTAGTATTTCGTATATTATTATTATTAACACGCTCTGATGCTAAAGAGTTCTAATCCCCCTCCCCACCTGAAAAGAAATCTCCATAGGCAAAACACAAGCAGAGGAGAGGAGTTTCAGTTTCAGTTTCATAGCACCAAGCAGCTTTAGTACAGAACAATTGAGCTAAGCCATGCGCAGGATCCTTGCTGTCTCCTTGCTCACAGGACAATTACTGCTTCAGTTTCCAAAAAGCCCTCAACTCTCTCACACACTGACAGGATGCTAGCCAGATGAATACCAATGGATGCTGGTAGGCAGAGGCACAATTTCTCCCACCCTTATTTTCCTCCCCCAAAACTAAGCCCAACCGCATAATTTTGTATCTATTTATCTATTTGTCTGTTTGTCTGTCTGTCTGTCTATCTATCTGTCTAATTTATCATCAAATCTTTATTGTTGCTTTGAAAAACTTTCTTTTTCCAGGCATGAATTTGGTGGTTTCTATAGAAGCTTGATACTTCCATTTTGGATTATGTCTTTATGCCTTGTTAGAAAAATTGGCAGCAAGCCGACTTATGGCAAACAACGTCAAAAGTGAATCTGCAAAGAGACTGGAAATAGTGTTATACTTTAAAAAAAATAGGTCTGACTCTAAGATAAATACACTGTTGAAAAGTAATTGTTCAACACCGTTGGAAATCACGACGTCATTTTCCATTGAGTCAGTGTTCTCGTTTAAGATTGCAAGACTTACATAATTATTTCAATAAATAAAATACCCAGCAAAGAAATAACCTTATATTTCCTGTGCTCAAAAAAATAAAGGGAACACTAAAACAACACAATGTAACTCCAAGTCAATCACACTTCTGTGAAATCAAACTTCAAACTGTCCACTTAGTAGCAACACTGATTGACAATCAATTTCACATGATGTTGTGCACATGGAACAGGTGGAAAGCATAGGCAGTTAGCAAGAGATCCCCAATAAAGGATTGGGGTTCTGCAGGTGTGTGACCACAGACCACTTCTCAGTTCCTAGCCTTTCTGGCTGATGGTTTGGTCACTTCTGAATTGGCGGTGCTTTCACTCCAGTTGCAGCATGAGACGGAGTCCACAACCCACACAAGTGGCTCAGGTAGTGCAGCTCATCCAGGATGATGCACATCAATGCAAGCTGTGGCAAGAAGGTTTGCTGTGTCTGTCAGCGTAGTGTCCAGAGCATGGAGGCGCTACCAGGAGACAGGCCGGTACATCAGGAGATGTGGAGGCAGCCGTAGGAGGACAACAACCAGGCTTCGGACTACCTCCACCTTTGTGCAAGGAGGGACAGGAGGAGCCCTGCCAGAGCCCTGCAAAATGACCTCTAGCGGGACACAAATGTGCATGTGACTGCTCAAACAGTCAGGAAACAGACTCCGTGAAGGTGGTATGAGGACCCGACATCCACAGGTGGAGGTTGTGCTTACAGCCCAACACCGTGCAGGACGTTTGGCATTTGCCAGAGAACACCAAGATTGGCAAATTCGCCTCACTGGCGCCCTTTGCTCTTCACAGATGACAGCAGGTTTCACCGCTGAGCACATGTGACAGACGTGACAGGGTCTGGAGACGCCATGGAGAATGTTCTCTGCCTGCAACATCCTTCAGCATGACCGGTTTGACAGTGGGTCAGTAATGGGTGTGGGGGTGGCATTTCTTTAGGGGGCCGCACAGCCCTCCATGTGCTTGCCAGAGGTACATCAGAGGCACTGACTGCCATTAGGTACCCTTTGGGAGATCATACGCTGATGCGGTTGGCCTGGGGTCCTCCCAATGCACGACAATGCTAGACCTCATGGCTGGAGTGTGTCAGCAGTTCCTGCAAGATGGACTGACCCGCCTGTTCCCCAGACCTGAATCCAATTGAGCACATCTGGGACGTCAATGTCTTGCTCCATCCACCAACGCTACTTTGCACCACAGACTGTCCAAGGAATTGGGGGATGCTTTAGTCCAGGTGTGGAGGAGATCCCTCAGGAGACCATCCGCCACCTCATCAGGAGCATGGCCAGGAGTTGTAGGGAGGACATACAGGAACGTGGAGGCCACACACACTACTGAGCCTCATTTTGACTTGTTTCAAGGACATTACATCAAAGTTGGATCAGCCTGTAGTGTTTTTTTTCCACTTTAATTTTGAGTGTAACTCAAATCCAGACCTCCAGGGGTTGCTAAATTTGATTTTCATTGATAATTTTTGTGTGATTTTGTTGTCAGCACATTCAACTATGTAATGTACAAAGTATTAATAGGAATATTTCATTCATTCAGATCTAGGATGTCTTATTTTTGTGTTCCCTTTATTTTTTTGAGCAGTGTATTTACAAATGGGTTGCCTTTTTTGCATGATTAATTTTGATTTAAACAGTTTCATCCTAATACCAACAGAAAGGCCTCTTTCTGGCTTCCAGATGACCTCCAGAGCCCAGGGGAAGCCATTTTTGCCCTCCCAGAGGTCTGAGGAAAACCTCCGGACTCTGGGGAAGGTGAAAAATGGCCCACACGGGCAGGGATGAGATTCAAAATTTTTAACCACCAGTTTTGTGGGTGTAGCTTAGGTGGTGGGCTTAGTGGTCATGTGACTGGGTGGATGTGGCTTGGTGGTCTTGTTATTGGCTGGGCGTGGCCAAGTCTATCACTCACATTGAGGCACGCATCTCCTCGCCTGGCCTCTCATGACTGTGGGGATGCTGCAAAAGTCATAAGTGTGAAAAAGGGTCATAAGTCACTTTTTTCAGTGCCATTGTAACTCCATGGTCACTCCACACAAGCAAAGTACCAGCAAAGGAGGAAAAAGTAACTCCGGAGAAATTCCTGAGACAGGAAGTCTAGTCCTGCCAAGAATGTAATAAGGGTAAATGGAGAGGCAATTTCTGTAAGCAACACCAGAATGTTTCCTTCCTGCCTTCCTTACAGGATTAGAGTAGTAATTTCTTCTAACAACCGGTTCTCCGAACTGCTTAGAATGTTAACAACCGGTTTTAGCGAATAGGTGCGAACCTGTAGAATCTCACCCCCGCTCACAGGCATTCTGGTAGGCCACGCCCATCATGGCCACGCCCACCCAGCAACTGGGCAGAGAACCGGGTGCTGGGATTTTTGGATCCCACCCCTAGTTGAGAGTGAACAGTCACCAAGCCGGTTTCGTGTCCAAGGCAGGTCTGGAACTCAGTTTCTTGGTTTCTCATGTCACGCGCCTTAACCATTACACCAAGCTGTCTTTTCGACTTTCAATGGATGCCCTCCAAGGAGGATTACTGTATTAAAATCTATACAGATCAATCGCCTATTAAAAATGGCCTGGTAGCTTCTGCACATTTGAACAGGGAGTGGGACAGATGACCTCAAGATCCCTTCCACCTCTGATTCTAAGTCATTGTTGTGGTTTGTCAGCAGCAGGTGTGGATGGCTGAGGTCTTGGAGAGTGAGGATTCTGATGAGGGGCCTGTGTGTGTGATGCAGGGATGGGGCCAGGACCATCAGGGAGTGGAGTGCTGCCTTTGGAGATTATGAAGGCTGGCAGCACTGGTGAAGAGGTTCCCAAGGAGCCTGTGCCAGGTGCACGTACGTGCAAAGCTGCTTGAAGGAAAGAGCAGCTGCAGCAGCATAACTCGGGAGGAAGGCTGAAAGGTAATGGCCCCTCCCTTAAAAGATAAAAGCCAGCTGAGAAACCGGAGTTCTTTGCAGGAAGCAAAGAAGTTTTTGCACTCAAACCTTGTGGATGCTCGGTCTATCTTAGTCTGTGTTTGGAGACTCTTTGTGTTTGAAATATTTCTTGGCAACTTTAGTGTTCTTGGCAGCCATGCACAACTTCGTTCTTATCAGAGACAATTAGTTTGAAACAGACTTTTAACCGGGAAGGAACGGAATTTCTAAAGAATCATTAAAACCTTTTGCCGTTACCTCCATTTTGTGTTTGTTTCCTTGGAAAAAGGTTTGGGTCAGAATAGCCATAGGGTAAAAAAAACTACCCACAAATACTTTGGGTTGGGTTTTTTTTTTTTTTTTGTTGTTGCAAGTTTCCACATCNTTTTTTTTTTTTTTTTGTTGTTGCAAGTTTCCACATCTCCATCTATGTCGGGTTGTTCTTTTTTCTTCAAAGTTCTCATGTTTTTTCAGCAAAATTTTGAGATTTTGACATTTCCTGTGTTGCAATTTTCCTGAAAGTTTTACTGCTCAAATGCATATATATCGGGCGGAGGGAAAAAAAGACCACTAAAGGCATAGTGGTAAACCGAGGACTACCTGTCCTCAACTTACAACCATTTTACAGGTAGTCCTCGACTTACAACGGTTTGCTTGGTTGACCGTTCGAAGTTACCACAATGCTGAAAAAGAACGACTCATGAACATTTTTCACACTTAAGACCATTGCAGCATCTCTGCGGTCCCATGATTTACATTCAGGTGCTTGGCAACCATCTAACATTTATGACGGTTAAAGTGT
The DNA here is from genome assembly GCA_004320025.1 of Laticauda laticaudata. NCBI lineage: Eukaryota > Metazoa > Chordata > Lepidosauria > Squamata > Elapidae > Laticauda > Laticauda laticaudata. Next base: position 12,509 of record BHFT01044079.1, read on the forward strand.
CCCATGATCCGCCTTCACGACCTTCTGACTGGCAAAGCTGATGGGGAAGCTTGATTCACTGAACAACCGTGTTACAAATTGAACGATGGTGTCGAGTGGCAAGAAAAGTCCTCATCGAACAAATGTCTCACTTAAACATGGAAATTTGAGGCCTCGTCAGGGTCATATATCGAGGACTACGCGTCCTAGATCCAAATCCATTTGTAGCCGATGGGGAAACCCGATTTGCTTAACAATCACGTTACAAACCACGGCAGCAATTTCCTCAAGAGTGGTGGCAAGAAAAGTTGTCGCCTAACAAATGTCTCACTTAGCCACTGACATTGGGCGCTCCCTTAGAGTCGTAGCTCAAGGACTTTCTGTCCTAGAACCAAGCCAGTTTGAAACCCGATTCACTTAACAATAGTGTTACAAACCATGGCAGTGATTCCCTCAAGAAACCCGATTTGCTTAACAACCGCGTTACGAACCACAGCGGCAATTTCCTCAAGAATTGTGGCAAGAAAAGTCCTCACCTAACTAATGTCTCGCTCAGCCACGGAAATTTGGGGCCTCGTCGGGGTCATATATTAAGGACTACCTTGTTCTAATCCAAACCAGTTTGAAGCTGACAGGGAAACTTGATTCACTTAACAACCGTGTTACAAAAAACAGAGGCGATTTCCTTAAGAATGGTGGCAAGGAAAGTCCCCACCAAACCAATATCTCATTTAGCCATGGAAATTGGGCATTCCATTGCGGTCATAAGTCGAGACTTCCTGTCCTAGAAACAAACCGCTTTGAAACCCGATTCATTTAACAGCCACGTTACGAATCATAGTGGTGATTCCCTCAAGAACGGTGGCAAGGAAAGTCTTCGCCTAACCAACGTCTCGCTTAGCCACAGAAATTTGGGGCCTTGCCAGGGTTGTAAATCGAAGACTACCTGTTCTAGATCCAAACCCATTTAAAGTTGATGGGGGAAACCCGATTTGCTTAATGACCGTGTTTCAAACAACGGCAGCAATTCCCTCAAAAATGGTGGCAAGGAAAGTCCTCACCTAACCAACTTACCTAACCAACATCTTCCTTAGCCATGGAAATTGGGAGCTATATTGGAGTCGTAAATAGAGGACTGCCTGTCCTAGATCCAAACTCCTTCAAAGCTGATGGGGGAAACCCGATTCACTTAAAGACCGTGTTACAAACTACAGCTGTTATTCCCTCAGGAACAGCGCCAAGGAAAGTCCTCGCCTAACCAGGGTCTCGCTTAGCAACTTTGAAACCGGTGTCGTAAGTCGAGGACCGCCTGTCCTAGATCCAAACCCCTTGAAAGTTGGATTGGCCGCTGAGGTAAATGCGGGAAATCCGATTCAAGTGCTGAGATTTGCGGTCAGAAAAAGGTCAATTGGGACGGGACGTCTCGTCGTCTCGCAACCCCGGAGCCGGCCCAGCCCCAGCCCAGCGCCGCCTGCTCTGCCTGCGCTTCCTTCCCCAGCCCGCTGGGCGAGGCCTGCAGTCAGCTGTTGGAGCAGGCAGGTGCCGCCGAGGCTGGGGAAGCCGAGGCGGGCGCGGCCGAGGGAGCCGGCAGTGGGGGGAGCCCTGCCGGGAAGAGGAGGACTTCGAAGCCGGCCGGCCTTGCCCTCCGCCCGGAGGAAGGGCAGCTCCGCCGCTTGGACGTAAGTCTGGGACCAGGCGGTCGGCTTGTGAAGGCAGCTCCGGGGAGGAAGGAGGAGAGACCCTCGGACGCCGCCGCCCCCCCCCCATCGCGGTTTTCTCATCAGGAGAAGTTTGCAGGCGGAGTGGGGGGGGGGGAAACCACCCCCCTCCATCGCGGAATCCCCTCGCTTGCTTCGCTGAGGGAGCCTGAGGGAGGTGCAACTCTCTTTGCCGTCGGGGGTGGGGGCGGGTGGGCGAATGTGTGCGTGATTGCCCCGCGCGGGGAAATGGAACTTGGCTGGCGTGAGGTGGACTTGCCGGCCTTGGCGGCTGCAGCCTCTAGTTTTGAACCTGGAGAAGGGATTTTTTTGGGCGGGGTCTGTAAAGGTTTGGGTGAGCCACCCGTGTGGGGTAAACACAATTTCCCCGCAGGGCGGCATTAAAGTTATTCTGCAAGTAAATTCGAGGATCAATAAATTAGATAGATAGATAGATAGATAGATAGATAGATAGATAGATAGATAGATAGATAGATAGATAGTGATTTTATAGAAATTGTATTTTATAAACACACTACAACTTTAAAAGCACTACAGTGAGGTGGGATGATACCCGAAGGAAGCTGAACAGCACACATATATATATATAAAATATATTATAGAAATTCGACACAATAGGTAAATAGACATTTTATAGAAATTAGATATGATAGATTTTATAGAAATTAGATACGATAGAGAGACATTTTATAGCAATTAGATAATAGGTATATATATATATATATATATATTTTATAGAAATTATACAATAGAGAGATTTTATAGAAATTAGATACAATAAATAAATAGACATTTTATAGAAATTAGATACGATAAATTCGATAGAGATAAAATTGAGAGAGAGATAAATTTGATAGAGATAAATTTGATGGAGAGATAAATTTGTTAGATATATAGAGATAAATTTGATACGATAGATAGATAGATAGATAGATAGATAGATAGATAGATAGATAGATAGATAGATAGATAGATTAATGGATGGATTGGATGGATTGATGGATGGATAGAGAGATAGACATAGACATAGACAGACAGATAAATTTTACAGATAGAAATTTGATGGACAAATTTGATAGGTATAAATTTGATAGACAGTAAGACTTGCACACTTTCATAATGTTGACATAAGGATTTACAAGCAGGTGCAAGTTTAGACAACTGCCCTCTGCAAGCAGCTACACGCACACATGCACACACGTGTGTGTGTTATATAAGAACAAAACAAGAAAATGCTGGAGTGAACAATATTATTTCCACTGGGTTGCAGTAACTCCCTGACATTCCAAAATTCTTAGTAAATGAATACATGGAATTATTTATTTAATAAACAATCAATTTATTGCGCATCAGTATCATATCTAGGAAGATGTTTTAGGATCCTGTTTAGATGTTTGAATCATCTTTAGCTGCACCCACCTTCATCTGCACCCTGGGAAGAGCCACTGTCTTACTTCACAGGGGTGTCACTGAGAAAATGAGCAGGGAAACTGTCAATCATTGCTATTGATTAATAATAACTAAGTCTTATAGGATTGATCTTGTGTACCCGTCCTGGGAAAAGGAGGAAGATAGCAGCCCCTGCTTTGCTTATGGTATTGAAATGAGGTATTATATATGGCAAAATTAAATAATAGGTGACTCACCAGAGGTAAATTAGCTGTAGAATTTATTTATTTATTTGTTTTTATTTGTCAATTGCTTACAAGATAACAGGTATAAGTAAAAACATAGTTATGAATACATGGATGCATATAAGAAAAATAAAAAAAATAAAAGAATCAATAGGACAGGGACGGTAGGCACATTGCTGAGCTTATGCACACCCCCTACAAACCTCTTAGGAAAGGGTTGAGGTCAATAATAGACAGTCTAAGGTTAAAGTTTTTGGGGTTTGGGGGAAGAAACCACAGAGTCAGGTAGAGTATT